>JANHGO010007913.1:0-49462 GCA_024606505.1 Aquila spilogaster | reverse complement strand
TTTCCAGGCAAGGGGAAATTTCCTGTTTCTTTTCTGTTTGTTTAATAAAGTGTGTAGTTGACTGTAAAACTGTAGCTGCTCCGCTGCGAGTGAGTGATTCAGCCGATAGTCAGGGCTCGCTTCTCCGTGCGCTTTGATATACTGCAAGTGGACGTATTTAACGCTCGCCTTTTCCTTCCATTTATTTATTTTAAATGCTGCGTGGCGTAGGGAACCGAGATTAATAAGAATTAGGCAAATGGCTCCGGCTTTTGTTTCTGCGAGATAGCACCCGCCGTCTGGCGGCCGCACAAAGGCTGCCATTGAGCAGGAGCGCTCCCTAATTCTGCTGGCAGGGGTGCCATTGGGATCGGGTACAAGTGGGTGGCAGAGGGGAGGAGCGGCGCGGAGGACAAGCGGGCTTTGTGCCTTCAGAAGGGAACAAAAGCACTTTATGCGCCGGGCTGCGTGCAGCGTGCAGCCGGCTGGACGTGGGCTTCTCATCGCGGCTGCAAGACCTCGCTGCTGCTCCTCCTTCTCCTCGCCCTTGTCCGCAAAGCCTTCTTCCTCTTGCTCAATGGAGCTGCGTGCGGAGCTGCCAGGGGAAGGCGTGGGGCTGTGGATGGCGGTGGTGGGAGGCAGGAGTTGGGTGCAGGATGATGCACGTGGAAGGGCTGAGGGTTAACTGTGGGGTCATGGAGTCATGTGATGGTTTGGGTCGGGAGGCACCTAAAGGCTCATCTGGTTCCAACCCCCCGTAGTGGGCAGGGCTGCCGAGCACTTGGTGGCCCAGCTGCATGGTGACTTGCTGATCCAGGGCACAGCTCTCCTTAACGAGGCAGGTGTGCACAGAGCAAGTGTGCCATGTGAGCTGGAGCCGAGGGAAGGCCGTGCAAAGCGGGGCCCGGTGCTGTTGGTTTGTGCATGGGGAAATGGGATGGGAGAGGGAAATAGGCAGCGTGACGCACACGGCTGCAGAGCACTTTGCTGTGTGGTTGCCCTGTCCTGTGCGTTTTGTCTCCTATCGATCTGCTTCAAAACTTGCCCTATCAAACTGGAGCAAACACCGCGAGCTGTGCAGCTGGGACAGCCATGCTGTGCTGCAGCCACAGCCCTCGTCCCCAGCAAATGCACAGATGCAGTGTTTTGTTTGACTTTCAGAGGAGCTTACGGAACGGCCACGGTGCACAGCCCTCACTGAGAGGTGATGCTCCTCGTCTCGGAGGTGGTGTTCTGCACTAGGCGTTAAGTCAGCGTTGTAATTCACTCGTTAAACAGAGAAAATCTAGCTGGGTATGGTGCTTCCCTTAAGGCTTGTGTAAGCCTTCTGCGATCTGTACATGTTTTTATTCTCACTTATCTGCTTATGGCAAGCTTCTTTTGGTTATCCACATCATCGTGGCCCCGTACCCCGCCTGCTGACACAGCCATGCTTCAGCTGGGGGATGTGTGTGCACACAGTGCACGTTCCTCCTGGTGTGTGCTGATGGAGAGGGTGGAGGGCAGCTCCAAGAACACTCGTGTGTAATGTTACACTGGATGCTGTCGGTCAGCTGTGCTGGGTGGGTTCACTCTCGGTGTTATTTATTCCCAAGGAGAGGGAATGTGCTGCTCCCCATCCTGATGGCTGTGTGGCCGCATGGCTCCTCTTGGTGCTGCTCCTGTGGTATCGCTGTGGCCCCTGTTGTCCCGGGCTCACATCCCGCTCGACAGCAGTCTGGACAAACAGGCACATTTCATTTTCCCCTTAAAGAAAAAAAAAGAAGCACTGTGTTGCTCTTCTTCGTGAGTTTCCTCCCCTCATTGTCATTTTCCTGGCAGGAGGGTTGTGTGTTTCCTGGCCCTGCAAAGCGGCCCCCACTCGCGGCTCCCGCGGGCACACAATAGCATTTGTTCTGCGGAGAAACCCCAGCCCCAAACCAAACCTTCACCCCTCTGCAGCTAATCACGGCCCTCCGGCTGCTAAAGGAACAGCTACGAGACGTGGTTGGCGATAGGGAAACGATTGCACTGAGTTCCCCCAGGAGAACAGCCCTCTGCTCGCCCAAACAACCATCACCAGTGTCCAAAAATGAACCGGTTAATCCTGGGCTGAGCAGCTAATAGGATAGGAGTGTGGGGCTTCCTGCAGCCCTCGCTGATTATCGCCTGTTTCCTAACCTCACCTTGGAGAGCCTGCGGTTGGAAAATGAGCCCGGAGCAGCGTGCAGCTGGATGGGGCTGTGCCCAAGGAAACAGCGATGGGCACAAGGGTGGCACCACTGTGTGTGTCCCTGTAGTAGAATGGAGTCCGTGTTGGTTTTGCGTCCTTCGCACCACGTACTGCTGGTCTCCACTCCACAGGAAACCTCAAGCAGAGCCGTTGCCATGGGTGTAAGGGTCTGTGCTCCTTCTGCTTGCAGGTATCCGTCCTCAGATCATGAACGGCCCCATGCACCCCCGGCCCCTGGTGGCACTGCTGGACGGCAGGGACTGCACGGTGGAGATGCCCATTTTGAAGGACTTGGCAACCGTGGCGTTCTGTGATGCACAATCAACTCAGGAGATCCACGAGAAGGTAACGCAGCAGAGCCGTGGGGCGCGTGGAGAGGGGCACGGGTGCTCTCCTTCCTCCCCAGTCCTCAAGAAGATTTGCTCAGAGCTCGGCTGCGAGCTGGGCCCAGATAGCATCAGCACAAGTCACTGCTGATTAAAATTCAGCGAGGCTGCTTCAAAAGCCAGATATTATTTTGGAACAGAGGGTCACCTTATCTCTTAGCATCAGCTTTTTAACATTGATATTATTAAGGTTTCTCTCTTCCATTGAGCCTGCGGTAACACACAGCACCCTGTGCACTCAGCACCAGCATCTCGCTGCCACCAGCACGGAGCCGGGCGGCTGTGGGCAGAGATCAGAAATCACATCCAGGGTCTGGGAGAAGGAACTGAAAAGAACCCCAAATGTTCAAATATAAAGTGCAGGGGAAGAGCTTTTTATGAGGTGTCCATTGATTGATGAGTGAGTCTTGCAGAATTTGGGGCTTGGGTTCCCAGAGCACTGAGGTGGCTTGAGGGGAGCACCAGTGAGGGTTTGAATCTCCATTGAAGGATGGAGTACAGCCTTACACGGACATACAGCCTCACACAGACCTTTGTAGGTGCTCCTGGAGCTGTGAGCAGTGTGACAGGTACCATCCATCCACACATAAGAGGTCACGGAGTTACGGGTGACACACGGTTGTCTTCAAAACCAGCGGAAGCAGCTGTAGAACCTGATTGCTTCTTAAAGGTGGAATTACTGCTGCTTGGAAGGGGGGGAGCTGATGGATTTGAGTGTCCATCCCGTTCATGCCCTGATTCCAAGGGGATGGCTGTGGGTTTGGTGGCACCATGGCAGGTCTGCCAACGGGTTGGTGGTAAAACTGGGCAACTCCCAGTGTTGCTGTCTGCATCCCAGAGGTCAGTGGCTTTCCGGAGCTGCGGGTGTTCCCTCCGAGTGTCCTGGTGGCTCCTGACATCCCTGTGCTCTGTTCCAGGTATTGAACGAGGCTGTCGGGGCGATGATGTACCACACCATCACGCTGACTCGAGAAGACCTGGAGAAGTTCAAGGCCTTACGGGTCATCGTTCGAATAGGCAGCGGCTATGACAACATCGACATCAAAGCAGCGGGGGAGCTTGGTAGGTCTCGGTCCTGCACCTCCATTCCCTCCCATGTCTGAGTCTTTAAAATCAGCACGAGGGACCTCTGCTTCCCATGGGAGCATGCAAACCCAAGGGTGTTCCAGGCAGTGCCTCCCAGAGGGGCTTGGCTCAACTCCTGCATGCCTGGCTGCACTGCTGGGCCACCACGCGTCATGGGGGTCACAGGGAGCTGCACACCCCAGCCTGGGAGCACACCGTTGTGTCAGTGATCTCAGCAGCTGTGACAGCCATTGTGGGCCATCTGATCCAAGGGCTCAGGCTCTCACCGAGCCCTGCGTTGGCGTTCAGGGCTATCTCTGGGGAAGTTAGGGATAACAGCTGCTCTACGTGAGCCATTCTGCAAGGATAATTGCGATAAGAGAGTTTCCAATAGGCGTTCCTAAAAAGCAATTCTCGGTATAGTGAATTATTTTTTCTAGAGGAGAACACTGTCTTCTCAGTTTAATGGTTTCTTCGTGTTTTTAACTCTTATTGTTATTATCCATTATAACAACGTTCTGAGGCTCTGAACATCAAGAAACGAAAAACATAACCAATAAAATAATGGGATAGTGCAGCATAATCCTTCTTTTTATACTTAGCAAATTGGGTGGCCAAATGACGTGGTTTAGAGTAGAAAATGTAATGACTGCCCACAAATGTAGCGTAAAGTTTAATTGGTATTGCTCTCCGTAAGGTAGTTCTCAAACCGTGCAGGCAGTGCAGTGACCGGCGTCTGCACGCAGCGCCTGCTGGGCTGATGGGATGGGGAAACACCCCGCAACAGGTTTAACTACCACCACAGGGGGTGGGTGGGAAGGCACCCAAGAGGGCAGGAACCCATCGGACAGGGATGAACGCAGCAGGGCTGGCTGTGGGAGCAGCCACTGCTGCCTGAAGCAGGATGAGAGACAGGAGGTGCCAGGAGGTTGGGGTGGTTTCTCCCCCTTCAGGGCCGCTCAGGTTTCTCCAGGTCAGTGCAGGGCTTGCAAACAGGGAGGAAGAAAGGTCTTACAGCAGAAGAGCGTGCTCCTGGAGGCAGGAGGTTGGCAGAGGGCCTGGAAGGTGTCTGCAGCACCCGAAATATTCTCATTTTTTAACTGAGTCAGTGGCCCTTAAAGTGGAAGGGGATTTTTGGAATGTTATTCTCTCTCGCTCTCTTTTTTTCATGGTTTCCCCTCCACGGCCGCTGTACAGTAAAGCACTTAGATACACATTCATCTCAAATTGTGTGTTTAAATTGTGTTGAAGCCAGTGGGATATAAGCACGTGCTTCACTGCTTTGCTGAACAGACGTGAAATTAAGCACCCTCTTACATGCTTTGCTGGATCAGAGCTGTAACGGGGTAATGGCCAGGGAGACGTTTTTGGTGAACTTAATACCCGCAGCTCTGAGCAGAGAGGCGCAGTTTAAAATGATCCCTTTGTGGCAAAGGAACAAAAGCTCCGTTATGGGGATCTGCGCATGGGGCGGTTGCGGTGCCGGGGGGGGAGAGCTATGCCAACATGGCCGGGTCCCCAAAAGTGACACCTAAGTAAACCTCAGCACCGTGGGGAGCACGCTTTGCGGTAGGCACAAGGCTGTGGTGGTGGTGGTCACCCTGAGCCTTCCTGCAGCACCGAGCCCCCATTGCACAACTCACGTGTAGCTTTGGGAACCCAAAGCGGGGTCCAGCTTGGAGCAGCTGCGCTCAGTTGGCTGTGGTGGCACATCTTGGGGCACCCAGAGGTCTTGCCATATGCAGAGCTGGCCATGCAGTGCCGAGGTAGCGCGTCGTTCTGCTCCAGTGCAAGGAGAGGTGGTTGGTTGCGCCCTACGTGGCTCAATGGCTGAGCGGTCTTATTGTGGAGAAGGAGTGGCTTGTGCCAGCATGGATTGATTTGCTTTGAAGGCAGATTAAACCAAACAAGAACAGGACTTGCTCCTACAAAATAAACATTTCCTCCTGGAGTTCTTCCTGTGTAGCTACCGTGCTTGCAGTTGGCACTAGTTCTCGCACCAGGGGTGACCCCGAGCGGTACGAGTCATGGTGGCTTTGTGGATGTGAGGCTGCTGCTCTGAAACTCTGCATCTCTTTGCAAAGTGTTGCTCCAGACGCCTCCTGCCCCTCACCAAACTGATGGCGGCTGACTGGGGAGCGGTGCATGGGGGCCAAGGACAGTGCACGTTGGGTAGGGAACGTCTTTGCTTTTCAGCACAGCCTGGTGCGTGCCAAGCTCAGGCACGCTGTGGTTGCAGAGGGACTCTTTGTCATAGCTGAGCAGCTCCTGGCACGGTGCTCATCCCCAAACTGCCTTTGTTTGGGGCTGTGCGTGGCTGCCCCTGAGCCGTGTCCTCCCGCAGGGATCGCCGTCTGCAACATCCCCTCGGCCGCCGTGGAGGAGACGGCCGATTCCACCGTCTGCCACGTCCTCAACCTCTACCGGCGGAACACTTGGCTGTACCAGGCGCTGCGGGAGGGCACGCGGGTGCAGAGCGTGGAGCAGATCCGGGAAGTGGCCTCCGGTGCCGCGCGCATCCGGGGCGAGACGCTCGGCCTCATCGGCTTCGGTACGTGGGCAGAGGGCACGGGGGAGGGAGACTCAGTGCTGCAGAATGAGCTCAAAGGGGAGTTTTTACAGCCAGAACTACTGGGGTAGGGATGGGGCTGTGTCCCACAGGGTTGGTGTGACATAAAATCGTCGAATCACGGAATGGTTGGGTTGGATGAGATCTTAAAGCCCATCCAGTCCCAACCCGTCATGGTCAGGGACACCAGCCACCGGGTCAGGGTGTTTGGGGCCCCATCCATCCCGGCCTTGGGCTCCTCCAGGGATGGGGCACTCACAGCTCTGGGCAGCAGTACCACAGCCTCACCACCCTCTCAGTACACGATTTCCCTTCTTTTACTTTAAAGCCATTCCCCCTCATCCTATCTCTATCTCCCCATCTGAAACACCACTTTTTCTCCTGTTTATAAGCTCCTCTCAAGTACTGGCCATAGCCACAGAATCTTTTACACTGACACTTTGGAGAAAGAGCTGTATTTTCTGAGCCTCACTTGAGTCCTGGGGGGAGTGCTGGCGAAATCCACCAGTACCCTCAGAGTGACCAGAGCTGGCCGAGCTGCCTTGACACACTAACTGTGTGTCACCTTCCTCTTTCTGCCCAGAATAAAACAGTGTTTGTCTTCAGTTCACCTATAGCAATAGATGGTTTCAACATCAGAAGTAGCTCCACTTGTCTTATGATCACAGAATGGCTGGTTTAGAAGGGACCTTAAAGCCCATCTAATTCCAGTCTTTGCTATGGGCAGGGTTGCCAACCACTAGTCCAGGTTCTAGAACACTTCTGCAAAGTCTTACTCCTGTTTGAGTGCTGAGATTTGCATCCAGGCAGCAGAGCCAAATGCAGTGCCTTGAGCAGAGGTGAGGTGAGGTGCTGCGTTAGGCAGCAGTTCAGGTTTGGCCACGGAGCCCACGTCCTCACAGCATCCAGAGGTGGGACACCCACTTGCCGAGAGCTGATGCTCACACACAGAGGTGCACAGTTTGCACACGTGGCTGCTGGGGCTGGTTGCATTAATTCTCTTCCCCTCTCACCCAGGTCGCACGGCGCAGGCGGTTGCGGTCCGAGCGAAGGCATTCGGTTTCAACGTGATATTTTATGACCCGTACCTGCAGGACGGCATAGAGCGGTCCCTGGGAGTGCAGCGGGTGTACACGCTCCAGGACCTGCTCTATCAGAGCGACTGTGTCTCGTTGCACTGTAACCTTAACGAACACAACCACCACCTCATCAACGACTTCACGATTAAGCAGGTAATTGCATGGAGAGCAGCTGAGGCACCCAAACCCCGGCTCAGGCTCTGCGCTCACAGCCGCACTGTGCTCATGCCCAGTGCCTGTGGGTCCCCAAACAGCTTCGTACACCATTTGTCCCTGTATTTAGTGGATAAATTCCCCTGTAAGTGAGTGGTGTGGAGGTGACTGGGATGGGGTTTGCCAATGCCAGCCAGCATTGGGCCTGCTGCAGAAAACACTGTGCCCATGGGGTCCCCTGAAGCTGCCAGGGCAGGGCACAGACCCTCACACTGAGCTCTCTCGTCTCTCCCCGCTGCCCCCAGATGAGGCAGGGAGCGTTCCTGGTGAACACGGCGCGGGGCGGACTGGTGGACGAGAAGGCCTTAACTCAAGCCCTGAAGGAGGGACGGATACGAGGAGCTGCGCTCGACGTGCATGAGTCAGAACCCTTCAGGTAAAGCAGCGCGCAGCTGCGGGGAGCCCAGCACGCACGGAGGGCGGCCCAGGAGCCCTTTGCCATTCTTAACACCTTGTATTCTCTTTTTAAACGTCGCCTGATTTATCTTTTTCCCTCCCCTGCTCCCAGTTTTGCTCAAGGCCCATTGAAAGATGCTCCTAATTTAATCTGCACCCCGCACACGGCCTGGTACAGCGAGCAGGCGTCGCTGGAGATGAGAGAAGCTGCTGCTACCGAAATCCGGCGCGCGATCACAGGTACTGCCCTTCTGCGGGGCCCTGAGCCACAGGGGCTCAGCTGTGGCTTTGCCGTGGCCTCATCCAGCTGCAGGCAGAGGGGTCCTAACCCTGATTTTCTTCCCAGTGCGAGTCCTGAGAAACAAAACCTTACTTTTCTGTCATTCAGGTGCGTTAGAATCCTAAGGGGATTGGGATGGAAGGGACATGAAAGAGTGTGTCCGAATGGTGCTGGCACGGAGCTTGCTCCAAGATGATGCTCCAGCAGAGGGGTGGTTCTCTCGTCCCAAACCTTATCCCTGTCCTTCACCTGATGGCAAAGCTTCACTCTGGGCTGCCCCTGTGCTTTGACATGGGGCTGAAGGCAGCAGCTGCTCTGAAGGCAGCGCAGGAGAGGTCTCCAACTTTGGGACACTCAGTTGATTTCGTGGAAATGAAGGCTAGGGGCCCTCATTTCTCCCCCCTTCCCCTAACAAATAGAGGGAAAAGGAATAACTGTAGCTTTATTATCGGGTAATAAAGCAGCAGGGTGCCTGACACATGCTTACCTTTAATACCGGCTCCAGGGCGCATCCCAGAAAGCCTAAGGAACTGCGTGAACAAGGAGTTCTTTGTCACAACAGCTCCGTGGTCAGTAATAGATCAGCAAGCGATCCATCCAGAGCTCAATGGTGCCACATACAGGTAAGCCAGGGAAAAGGACGGGCACACGCGGGGATTGCCCTGCAGAGGTACTGCTGGGGGACTGCAGTGCGTTTTTCTAACGCTGCTGATGGTGGGCAGCGCTCACGCGGTGCCAGGACCCCTCACCCCCACAACAGAGTGACTGCAGATCTGCTCTGTCTGTGCTGTGGACTGCTCACAAACTAAGTAATGCAAACACGGGGCCAAGTTCAGGTGGTCTGATTTCCACCAAAGCCCCTGAGATCTTGGTGCTGCGCTGTGGGAGGCTCAGCACACCCAGCACTGTGTTGTGCTGTGGAAGAGGCAGAATGGTGAGGCCCCAACAATGTGCGTGCCCTGCATGCTCACAGCTCTGACCAGCAGAAAAACGAGGCTGGTGAAAGCATCCCACTTAACCTGTGCCCCTGCAGGGTGCTCTGTCCTGCCAGGCCCTGCTATGCTCCATGGTAAGCATCTCCTCTCCTGGCTTCTCCTTTCTCAGTCAGTGTCCTTTCTTGGAATGCATATGGCTCACCCTGCTGTAAGAAAGGGTGCTGGACTCATCCAGCCCCAGTTTTCAAGTGCTTTCTCTGCTTATATGAGTAAGAAAGAAAAGAACAGACCCTTTAGCAGCATGTGCCGAGATAGGATGAGAGGAAGTGGTTTCAAACTGAAAGAGGGAAGGTTTTGATTGGATATAAGGAAAAAAGGTTTTTTTACAAAAGGTGGTGATGCCCCATCCCTGCAGACCCCTGAGGTCATGGGGATGGGCTCTGAGCACCGGATGGAGCTGTGGGGGTCCCTGTGCATTGTGGGGGTTGGACCAGACGGCCTTTATTAGAAGCCCTTTCCACCTCAAATGATTCTGTGATTCTATGAGGATTTGGGGCTGTAGCAGAGGGAAAACTTCCAAATGGTGCGGGGAGGACTTCAAAGGCGTTCATACGCATAGCATGACCGAGTCAGCACATCAGCACTGGGGATTTGGGAGCATGCAGGATCGGTGCTTACCACAAATTAAGAGAAGGGCTTTCTTGTGTTAACAGTGTCAAGGTACAGGGCCAAAGCCACAGAGCTGCACACAGTCCCATGCATGCAGAGCTGTCTGTGATACAGAATGACCCAGCAAAGGGCTGTGTAGAGCTTAATGGAAGAATTGCAGGAAAAAGGCCTGTCCTCAAAGGAAGCAGGGAAATAAAGAGGAGAGGCAGCAGATGCACCTGAGGGAGCACACCCAGCTCCAGCAGTGGAGAAGCGATGCTCTTGTGCAGAAAGAGAGCATGGAGAGGGCCGTGACACGTGTTTATTCCACCCGGTGTGCTGTGCTCCTCCAGCTGATAAGCAGCGGTGTGTTTCCTCGGGCAGTTAAACCACACTGTTGTTACAACAGCTCACAGGAGCACTGCTGTGGTACTTTGACACTAAGCATGCCAAATTCAGGACAAGAATACAATGCTGGTGTAGAACAATATAACTTTGCGGTATACATATACTGTGGTAATTAATGGCAGTAGTGACTGTGCTGTCAGCTTCCTCCTGTCAGCTCTCACCACGTTTGAGGATTTTTACCGCTGAAAAAGCAATCTTTGCTCCCCCATCCCTGCTCTCCCTTGTAATTTAGAACAAGAGAACAGCTCTGGTGGAAGGGTGCAGTGTCCTTGCTCCCGTTTCCCCCTGGCTGGGTCCCCAGATGAGGTGACGGTGCTCCCTCTCTCTTGTGCCAGGTACCCGCCCGGGATGGTCAGCGTGGCACCAGGAGGAATACCAGCGGCCATGGAGGGCATCATGCCCGGGGGCATCCCTGTGACTCACAACCTCCCCACGGTGGCACATCCTTCCCAAGCTCCATCTCCGAACCAGCCCACGAAACACGGCGACAACAGGGAACATCCCAACGAGCAATAGCAGATAGTTAACAAAAAAAATAAATCACTCAATAAACTTGGGACCAAGAGACAGTGGAAAAGAAGTTGTTATACACGAACTGGAAGTGAATTTGATATGAAATTTGTAATGGTGATTTTGGACAGATGCATCATTGGTGTTCCAGTGTTACTGACAAAGTGATAGCAGCCACGAGGGGGGAGAAGCCCTGAAGAAGGCACCTGCTCACTGAAAACGAGGATGTGATACGTTAAGGATCGAAATGATCGACTTCTGTTATTGTGTGTTAAGTTTCCTTCATCTGTGCATCAATCACATGAATAAAAATAGATTTTTTTTCCCCCTCAGTTCTTTGGGAAGAACAGGGTGTCCGCACCTGTTTCCAAACCATTGCATTAAGCAATCCTTACCGAGTTAACATAGAAATGGAAGAGGAAACCACGATGTGGCCTCAGCCCTTTCCTTACTCTTGTTTCTGGTTACCTCTTACAGTAGGAGGCACCAACACCGGCTCAGCAGCAGAAGAAAAACCAATGCAATCCTTTGTGCAGCCTCCCAGGGCCGGTAAGCCATGCGCGCTGGGAGGGCAGAGGTGCAAAGCAGCAGCTCCTCCCTGCCCTGCTCCCAGTACAGCAGCTGCGCACCCACCTGTGCCCTGCAATGATGCAAGAAAAAAAGAAAAGAAAAAAAGAAGAAGGAAGTATTACATTTCACACACTATTTGTACTCAGATATATTTTCTCAGTTTGAAATCTGCAGCTATTTTATCAAGTGGAGAAGTCTTGAGCTGGGAAGGGTTCAAGAATAATGTTGCATTTCCTTATGTCTCAGGAAACACTTTTTATGGTAACTTGTCGGACTGTCTATGAACAAAACCCACTTTTTTAGACATTGATAAAAGTCTTCTTTTCTTCACGTGCTATTTTATACAAGAACACCGCAAGACGTGTTATTAGATGTGACTGATTTTAACGAAGCCCATTAGATTTGTATCCACTAGTTACATGTTATATTCATAGTCTTTTGTGAACCCATCGCCTTTTTGTTTTTAAAACGATGGCCGATTCTGAGCCTTTGTATGGGTACATTCCTGTTTCTGTGACAAAGAGATCTTATGCTGTCCCAAACAGAAAGACAAACCAATGGCTATCAGCAGTATGTTTTGTTTTAGTGTGTTCCCGTTCCTGTATTTGTTTATTGTAAAGGTGGACATTTAGCGTTCAGTGCAGTTTTCAATAAAAAGTGATAAAATTTCTATAACTGCTGGAAGGTCAGAGCTCACCGCGTTGTCCCCTGTGCGCCAGTGACCACCCACAGGCAGCAGGGAAGCGGGAGGAGCGCACAGGTTGGTTACAGAGCGGGTACCCAGTGAGGAAAGCATTGGTGTTCAGGTTTAGAACTATTAGAAACAAACGACCTCTGGGATTGCCCCTTGGCTTTAAGTCGCTGGTGGCACTGTGGAAGGGTGGATGGGCCTCTCCTGACAGCAGGCTCACACGTGAGGCCCCACGAGGCCACCGACCCAGCACCCCGCCTCCCTTCCACCCAAACCAAGTGACAGAGGCGGCTGCAAACTGGACAGCAGTAGAGATGAAGGGATGCTGGTGGAAGAGGGAAGGAAGGAAGCATCCTAGCGTTCAGCGGTACCTCCAGTGATGGGCTCTGAGCAGCTGCAGCGCAAACAGCAGGAGAGGACGCAATGATGATGCCTGGAAGGAGAAAGGGAAGAGCAGCACCACAGCTGAGGTCTGCACAGGCAAGGCAAAGCAGCATCCTACAGCTCTCACATGGGAAACGATGAGCAAGGAAAGCAGAGCTGAGCAGTCACTGCTTGAGATCTGTGCCTGTGACTCTGCTGACAGCCACACTGCTGTCTTCACAGCCTCAGGCAGACAGGGAGCTCTGTGCAGCTGAAGGATGGCAGAGCAGCTTACAACAAGCAGCTTGAAGGTGGCAAGCACTCTAAATAAGCCACCAACAATTAAGAAGGGGTGAAGGGAAGCTGCTGAGCAGGGAAGCAAGTAAGTCTCTGTGTGCACACAAACCTGTTTTGTTAGTGGTGTAAAACAAGTTCTGGTGATACTTGCCACAAGCCATGCAGCAGGACTCTGGAGGAACCTGGAATTACTAAGTTTTAATACATTAAAACCAAACAAAATACAGGGGTTTTCACTGAGGAGTTCATTAATAAAACCAGAAAACCAACCAGGTGTAAAGGAGGTAGCAATGAAAGCCGAGTTCTGTGCCAGGACAGCATTTGCTGCTGTGAGCAACAGTGAGGAAAACGACACTGAGAAACAGGAGCTGATGTACTTGGCTGAAGGCGCAGCGCCTGCTGACAAGCTGCAAGGGAGCATTTGCAAATTCATCTCCGCATTTGTAAACTTTGAAGTATGTCATTCAAGAATACCCATGAACATACACTGACTACTGTGCTAGCACAAAGCAGGGTTTGCATCTCTTTAATCTACGAGTACATGAGGTTTGGATCACTTTGATTTTGAAAAAGAAATACTTCCCCAGTTCCCAACGGACCTGGGAAGCTCATTCACCTGAACATACCATTGTACAGCACATCGGAACAAAACAGTAGTGATTAAAAGAAAGCCAGGAGCTCTGAAGTACCAGGACTGCCCTCTCACACCAGAACGCATCAGAGAGCACGGTGCATGCTTTAACAGCTGTCACTGACTGCGTGGTGAGCTTCCCCTCGCTAGGTGACATGCCAGGCCGTGCTGCAGGCTGCCCACACTAAGCTCAGGGGAGGGACAGGCGTGCACGGAGAACATGGCTGGGGGTAGGTTTCACATTAGTTATTCTCCCCACCTTACAAGGAAGCTTTACTTCCTTCAACAGAACATCACTGTGAAAATTAAGGGGCGGGGGCACGGGGAAGGGTGCAAGAGGACTTCACACAGCCCTGTTAGTAGCTTACTGAAGGCAGGAGCTTCTTCCATCCATTAAGTGCTGGTCTGCACAGGGCAGGACTGCAGGTACCTGCAGCAGCGATGCTCACCCATACGCTGCTCACACCAGGAGCTCTCATCTCCAGCTCCCTGACAGCCCAGCCTTAGCCATCAGCAAGACAAGGTGGAAAAAGGCTTCGCTGCAAGTTCAGAAAAAGAACAAAAATAATACCTTAGAAACTTAGAAAGCAAACTTGAAAGGGGGCCAAATGCTTGTCAAAAACCTCTTTGGGTTCAGCAGCTTGCCTGTTCAGTTCAGGTAAATCACACATATACTGCAGATAAACATGCTCTCTTTTACCTGACGTTTTGCGCATGCACCAATCAGAGGAGATAGAACGGCCAGAAAAAAGTCTGAAGACGTTTCCTAATAAACCTCAGAGGGAGCTGTGATGGGAGAACTGCTAAATCAATACAGTACTTCATTCTTTCTGTACTTCTGGTGCCATCACCAAGTTCACGGAGGAGTTGCGCACATTTCAACACCATCTAAGCAGCATTTGGAAGATAAAAAAGCAGCAAGTTCCTCAGGGTTTCCACAGCTCTCCGCTACAGAAAAATATGTGCTATGGGGCTTCTTTCCAAATCCCAATTAAAACAACTTCATCTACTGCAAAATTCCTTACGGAACCACCACACCATCACAAGTGCTTTCCAGGCAAACCTGAATTGCACTGTATATGTAAAAACTGGCATTCACCTTTAGTGTTTACGTGAGCTTTTTAGATAAACTTTATCCATTACAGGTTACATGGCTAAAGTTATCAAATATAATAAAATTTTTACTGGAGAATATACTCTGAACTTACAACCTTAGGAATTTACATAAAGTATGGCCACATCAATCGACATGCAAGAAATTCCCAGGGTTACATACTGAGAAATATATAACAGTGCTTTTAAAAAACAACTTCAGCATAGGTTCTGCTTTTTTAATTCGAACTGCCGAGTGGATTCTGACCAGACTGAACGCCCAAGAGCAACCCTTTGAAAAGATGTTTTTTCATTTGCAGCAACGTTTGGATTGATGGAAGAATAAATGATAGGATGATATATAGTTTGTATCACAGCAAGAACGGAGCTCTGACAACGTCAAACTCGCAATCACACCTCGAGTTCTCACAATTCCATTGAGTATATACGTACTGAAATCAAATCCCTACACTCCAGGTCACTTCTCTGAATAAATATCTTTAAGTATACTGAAAGGAATCTAACTATGAAAGGAGGAGAAAAAAAAGCAAAAAGACTTTCTCAGGAAACAAATCATTTCACTCAATGAAAAATTTAGCTTCTCTTCCAGTTTGTTCCATAGAGTTCAGGTTTTATTTGTGGGCACAGCAGTAACTGAAATATTAGTCAAACGAACGTATTTCTGCTTATGAATTGCTGTGGGTATTTCGTGCAAACAAAAAAACCTCACCATCTGACCCGGGCACTGAGTTCTCACATCAAAGGGCCTTTCACAGAAACGTGTCAGAGTATCTAAAGGTGACGTAGAATGCCAAGTTCTACTGTAAAAGAACCTCAGAGGGAAGAGAGATCCACCTAACGTGTGCTTTTTAAGTGCCCTCATCTGAAACATTTCTTTGCAGTAATTAAGATGCTGGTATACTTCTCCTATTACACAATCTCTTACACAACCACATGCGGTACATTTATAGACAGATTTACAATCAGAAAAGTGTTTTTTTCTGTCTTGATAATAAAATTAGGTGTTTTGTTTCTCTTGGTTTTATACAAACTGTAGTCCAGCCCATTTAGAGCTCTCCACGCAGCAGATGAGCTTCTAGACTCTCCCCATGCTGGTTAGAACAATCCTTTGCAGCATGTTTCTTCTGGAATTAGGTTGTTCCACAACAAACAGCTATAGCACAACGCTAACTCCAGGTCAGACACTACGTGCTGGTCATTTGCTTTTCCAAATTCACCCATCATTCATCATCGTCATCCTCATCTTCCTCGCCATCAGAAAGGGAAGTACAAGGGCGGATCTGGCGGTAGCGGTCGAGCCACTTCTCCACCATCTGCGTGACGAGGGGATGGTTGCGGCGGCGAGAGCTCTTCTGCATGGCCACCAGGACCCCTCCTTCTGTCACACAGCAGTCCAGCCACTCCCGAAGCAGCTTCTCTTGCTGCTCCTCGTTACCTATCTTTGGGGGGGGTGGGGGGTGGGAAGAGAGAACAGATTGAGACGTTACCAGCAACTTTACGGAAGCCACCTGCAAATACCCTGACTGGGGGAGCAATGCAGTTCCTTCCCCAGGCCAACGCTATTTGCATCCCACAGCCTCCGCCAATCAAACCAATGCACACTGCTTTTTTCAACCAGAATTTGGAAGTTTTGGAAGTCTTCTCTGGCTTTTCGCCCCTTCTGAATTCTCCCAGCAGGCATTTCCAATATAGTCTGCCTATATTTCAGTCATTTGTGAGAAACTACTTCTACAGAAGGCACAAAGTCTCATGAGGACAGGGCTGAGAAGAGCCTTCTGGCTTTACAAAGCAGTTTTCAGGAGTCCAGCAGTATGTGATACGAAACACTTCCTCTTGTAAGACGTTGCTAATTAAAAAAATAGCCCTCCCTGAACTTGGAAGGCCATACTCTTTTCTCCTTCATCTGTAGGATGGCCACTTTTGGGGATGGCAAAGTATTTTCATCCATTCCCTCCCTTCCCCCACATACACACTTTATTACAGTGGCTCCCTGTCATCATCACAGTTCTTAAAGAAGTTGTGTTTCATTCCAAGGAGAGACAGAGCATGCTGTAAATACTGGCCAATAATTATACCGCATCCATAAAACATTTCAGTCTGGCCTCAGCGTCAGAGCCCTTATTTGTAGGTCCTTTCAAGGTACACCTATACCTTGCACAGTGTATTTGCATTCAACGTATAGACCTACAAATAAACACCAAATATGGGGGAAAACACTTCAGGATCACCTCCGGTGATGAGGAGAGGAGCAGCATTAATACATCTGAACAGTCTATTCATGACCATTCTCTGAGCTGCAGGAACATGGATGCTGAGGCCACAACTCAGAAGGAGCTGTGAAGAAGGCTAGCAGCTACTCAGTTATTTCTTACCTCTTGAGCAGAAAGGAAGTGAATGTGCAGTAATTTCCTCTCGCTATCCACCAAGGGTAGAAATGTAACAGTAACATCATCGTCAGTGTTCAAGTTAGCACCAGCACCTCGATTGCCATACCCATCGTTCTCCATGGCAACCAGAGCAGAGAAATGGCCCCTCGTGTAGCCCAGAGCAATAGGACTTTTCCAACAAAAACTCTGTTCCCATAGCAAAGGCAAATACACACCTACAACAACACAGAACAGAGGATGAGACTCAGAACTACAATCAAGTTCTACAAGTAAGTCTTTTGCTACAAAGCTTTTGGCTTGGTCCACACTGACCCAAGTCACACTGCTCAGTAGAGCCAATTCATTGTAACTGGGTTGGCACAAGATCGGTCAAGTGGATCTGCAATGGCACACGGTCAGGCAAAAGCCACTGTAGTTCCACCAATACCACGTCATCCTCCCCCTGGAATCTACTATCTATTGGATAGTGATTAACAAAAGTAAGGTTAGGAAACCAGTCTTACACTTGGCTTTTTTTGGTAAGATTTATATACAAAATATATGAAGATTCTATATGCAGAAATAAAAGCTACAGTTACACGTCTATTTTTTAACAGAACAAGAACTCTGCCGTCTGCTAGCAAAAGCCTATTATTAAAAGAACATACTGCATTAACCATTATTCAGCATCTAAGCATGCGGCCCATTCCAGAGACAATTCAACTTCTCATCAACATCATATTAATAAATTAACCCACATCAATTACGCGTATGGAGTCTCCAAAATAAGCAAGACCAACCACCAGAACCTGACACTGCTTCGCTCGCATTTGGAAAAAAGAAAGAAAAAAAACACTGATGTCACAGGTTCCAAATGAAACTGCAGTTTTTCTCCCTTCCATTTTTAGCAATAAAGAGAGCAATTCGCTTGAGGGACAGCAAGTCTCAAAACAAAACCAGAACCCTTTTCTTCTAGGAAGAAAAATAATTCTCGGTGCGTACTGCTGCAAGACAACTTCAGCAAAAGCAGGCCTTACCTTGTGACAGTTTAAAAATAGCCATGCATAAACTTAAGTGCACATGTAGCATAGCAACCTTTCATAGTACAGCTGCTGCCAGCAAGCATGGGACGGACGCTGCAGCAAAACAAGGCACTTGGTTCCTCCTCTGACATCCATGGGCACTGCAGGGCAGTGGTTAAATGGAAATCCGAGGCAGGAGGGTGCTTTGGGAGGTTTTATTTAGGCTTAGAACTCATCTTTTCTACAAAAGAATTAGTGAGAGTTCTCAGTATTTGGCCTTCTCCCACTCCCTCCATTCTTTAATCAGATCATCAAGAAGAATCTGAAAGAACTGCAACGTCTCGCAGATAAGAGTCACAAGTTTATTACAAAACCTAGATTTGAGGAGAAATCCTTCAGTGTATCATAGTTCTCTGTTCCTCCCATTCCCCACTTTACAACAAAGTCTCACTACAATTCCCTACTACAGCCAAAAGATGCAGAACAAGGGCTAAGTGTTAACCAGAGAACATTCCAAACCCTAACATTTCAGCAAGGAATGCTTATTCCAGCACCCTCGGGGTGAACACTCATCTCTTCCAAAGGTTACCATCACTTCTATCAGCCAAACCCCACTGAAAAGAGCAGGGGCTCACAGCTACCCGAGCAGCATCCATGATGCATTTCATTTCTCCAACCCGATCCAATAACACGTCAGTCACCTCTTTTCCTGTTTAATTCTGAAAGCTGTATATTCATGCAGCTAGACCAGGAGATGTTTAAGGTTGGGTAAACAGATCTGTCACTGTCGGAGCCTAAATATTTAAAGAAGCATTAACCGCCGATTGCGATCTAGGTTAACCAGAAGGCTGCGAGTTATGGGATTCACAGCAAGGCTGCCAGCTCAGAACAGGCAATTCCTGGAGAAAAAGAAACCTGGTCAGCAAGAAGGTTTGGGGGCTGGACAGGAAGTTTAGATCATTGTCCAGCATGCTACAAGCTGGAGAAGCATTTAAGAGAAGCATTTAAAGAAGTTCTTTTTCCATCTCTACTGTAACCCACACTACCCTTCCTTTTTCTTTTTTTGGTTAATGTGATCTTAAACATAGACAAAGGGCTACATATTGAGTCACAGAACTCTGAGAATGCCTCAGAGCTCCTGAGGCGGGAACACACGCCAAGCAGAGCTCGCAGGCACAGAGGAGTCTTGTACCACTCACAGGACATGCGTTTCACTGGCCTACACTGCTCTGCATGCAAGGGCTGTACAGCCACTTGTTTTCAGCTGTGCTGCTGACATTTAATTAGCAGACATTAACCACAAAAATGCGGCTGGACAGGGCCAGAAGTGACTGCAGGTAATGTGATACAGGAGTCCTGAGTTCACCTGCTGTGCACCTCTGGTGCAGCTTGCAGCGAGCGCATCACCGCTCATTAACATTGGTCTGCCCACATTCCTGGAAGCACATGTTCAGCAAGAGGCTGTCCCATGCACCTGGGTACCTCCTGCTTCACCGAGCCAGAAAGCAATTTCAGTGTGTTTAGGCCGTACACTTGTTCGCCTTAATGCCCAATTACAAAATGAAAACATTTTGCAAACCGCTCAGCCTTCAAGTCAAAAGCAACTAAAACCCCAAAGGACGGTGTCCGAATATGATTAACTGTTCTTTCCCAGCCTATACTTTCATCATCTGAAATAAAACATGAAGCTACAAAGAGTAACAGATTTTATGCTCTCCCAAGTATTCCACTTCCCTATTCCTTGTGTAAGATGTTTTGTCACTGCCCAAAACGTACAAATCACACAGCTTCTACAATTTCTGAAGACTGTAAGCAGTTACAGTGGGTTATACTTTAACTCCACCTGCAATTCTTCTTCATAGTATGGACTGGCCACCTTTCCCACTTCGCCTGCTTCATTTTTGTCTACAAAGAGCGGGCTCTAGATCTGTTTCAGGAAGTTCTCTACTAGGCTCTAAACAACAAACAACGTGTGCTGGTGTAAACAATGCCAGGTAGGAGTCAGGCAGAGATACACGAGCCAGGAAGATGAACCATGGGCCAAAGGAATGTCCTAACACCCCATCACACAGCTGCAGGGCCAGACTGAACAGTTCCTTCCACGTTTGTTACGTTTACTGCTGAGCATGTGCAGATGCTCCCAATCCCCCCTTACGTTTTCATTCCTGCAAACAGGGAAATGCTGAAGTGTTACCATCTAATACAGAGGTGAGTCACCCAAAAGCACTTATTTGACTTTTAAAATAGAATATGCTTCTTAAGGAATCTCCACACACCTAAGCAACATAGCACCATTATATTTATTCTTAAGGGTGGCTAGGCTGTTGGCACAGAATGCCAAAGCAGCAAGAATCCAATCAAGATACCCAAAGCCACAGCACTAGCTGAGATGCAGGGCAATGTTCATATTGCACTTGCTGCAAATTGTTAATGACAAAAACGTATCACACAGAATTTAAGAATTGCCTTTCCACTTCTTCATGGAATTTCCTTTTGCAGAAAGCGATTGGCCTTACCGGTTGACCAATGTTTTGTAGTCACACGTAACCAAGTTACCTAATCTTACACCTCATACCATCAGGAGAGCACGTGTGAAGAGAACTCCTTCTCCAGCCTCTGTGGCATACATTCAAGCAAGCAGCCACTTTTTCAAGTACTAAAAGAACTCCAACTTTATCATTTTCCACCTTTCTTTGCATACCCTTGCCTCTGGCCTTGAGGACAACTCCTCTTCACTTTTGTTAGGGCTGCTTCAATCCACCTGCTGCAGAACGATGAAGCACACTGCTTTGCGCTGCCAAAGCACCCAGCAAATCCCACTGCCGCTCTGCCGGGAAACCATGCCAGTACAAACAATGCAGACACCTTTAGCCCATCTCTCCCCCACGTTGATGAAGTACGCTGAGGAGTCTCCTTCAGGAAAGGCTAAGTACAATTTAATTCAAAATGAACATTTATAGCCACTAGTAGCACAAACAGGCAGAATTTCAAATGCCATTTATTAAGCCTGTGTCTTACAGCAGTACAAACCACACGACTTTGGGTAAGTTTTCACTAACCAGATCATTTTAGATAAATGACGGGCTAAGAGCACACTGAGTGGAGGTAAAAATGCTTTGTTTTGAAACTGTGGTTATAGGCAGCATACCCACCATACACTGAAAAACTGGAAGTTTTGAGTGGTTTGTTTTGTTCTTTTTAACAGCAGAAGAGTTTACCTACAATGCAACTCCACCCCCTTCCACCTAGTAGCTGGTGTCATTCTTTCACCTTCCTTTATGACTTACAGTTGACCATTAGTTAACACTAAATTTGAAAAAATACAGGCTTACCTTGAAAGCGGGTATATCCTAACGTTTCTCCTCGGAAACTCTTATAATATTTTACTCCATAAACTATAATTGGTCTTCTAAGAATATGTGCAAGTACAAAAATGTGTGTCTGCTCCAAACTTGCTCCAGGCTGAAACAAATACAATACAGACAGCATTTGAAAGAGAACTTATTTTCTCTGCTCTGGAATTTGAAAATCATTGTCCAAACTGAGACAGAAAACGCCTTTAAGGGTGATCTAGAAAAATAATGAAAGAGTAGAAGACTACTACACATCAGCTGGAGATAAGCAAAACCACTTCAGCTTGCAGAAGAACCTAATTTGTCTGTAATAATTCTTTGTCCTATCTTCCAAATTCAGTCTAACACATCTCACCCTTCAGTTAGCCGTGAAGCACTACAGAATATTTAGTCTAAAAGAATTCGCTCATCTGGGGAAAGCTTAAGGTAAGTATCTTCTGATGATAGGAAAAGAACACAAAGTAAATGGCACAAAAATAGCTACAAATATGTATATAATTTAAAAGGGGAGCTCAAAATATTCCTGTAGTTGGAAGCGTATTGAAACATAAATCTCATTTTGGAGGGCAGTTGCAAAGTATCAGTCTGCCATAGTTTCTCTAGCGTACTTTACAGATGTACGTGTTTGTTCTAGGAGGTGTGCATTGCAGCAGCTAGGAGGCAGGCCAGTAAGCAGCCGTGTATTAGTTCACTCTACAGACCGTGCTTTGACACCAATGGAACCAACCTTTTTCCACACTACACTGTTTAATGGCAAGCTCAACAACGACATTTTTAAATTAACTTGGCAAGAAGAGCCTACTCAGTAATAGCTTAATATTGCTGGCTTAAGAGGAATGTTTTTCTTTGTAACGAAAAAAAAAGTCTTATTCCTCAAGAACAGCCTCGGTTCTTGAAATTTCTCTTCAGAAAGATTAACATACACTTTCCAACAGCAAGCCAATGAAGAATTTCTTACCTGGCTTGCAAGAGAGAGTATGAATGCCCAATCTTCCTGCCACTGTTCCTCTCGCAAGGAGAAATGTAAACCAAAGCTTTGGGAATACCATGATTCCCACTCTTTCCAGCGCGTATAGAACCTAAAAAAAAAAAAATGGGGTAAGGGAGGAGGGGAAGAGAGAGAAAAGTAAAGGCAGAAGTATGTACTCAACCACTGCATGCCTGGCAGCAGTACTTAGCCCTTGTAATCCATTATCCCAAATCTGTAATGAATGGGAGAGAAAAAAGAGCATCCATAGGGATATTATATGTACTTTTAGATCTGCATGAGACTCCATTTCGCCACTCCTCATTTAAGAAATCAGTTGGGATCACAGTATCTACAACAGACGCACTATAGTACATACAAGTTCCTAAGAGGCTCCTAGCTCCTTTGATACACCTTGGAATAGCTGTTATGAAGTCTTACTTAACCTTACTTGTTTTTAAGTGTTGATCTACAGCAAACAAAACCAAGACGTTCTATTTCACATAGGGAAAGCTACTCATTCTTCTCATGCAAGAAATATAGATATTTTCTTCTTTAACCATGTCATGTGCCAACGAACACCAAAACATATCAACTTAAAGCAGATTCTGTCTCTTACCCAGTCTATGTGGTGCTTTTGTGAAGACTTCAGAGACCAATTCTAGTGGATAAAAACATATCCTTGTTGAGACTAATGATTGCATTTAAGAGCTTGTTCCCTCAGCAGCTATCATTAAAGCCAGTGACAGCAACATCCCTTCCTATCTGCTACATATCCCAGCCCAAGAAGTTTAAAGTTAACCGGGTTATCTTCCCACACAATCTATATAGCATGGATAAGACGTACAGAATTATTTACTCGCAGCAGAATTTAACTGTGAGTTCTCAGAACCTCAGTCTGGATTTTTTGGAAGGAATTATGATTCATGTCTGACATACTAACACCACAAAAATGCCAGTCAATTCAAGAACTTCCACCTAGAGGCAGACCACGTCCTATTAAGGAGATAGCTCTGCAGAGGTTTGCCCTAGAACCAGTACTAATTTTTCCAGCAACCAACCAGCCAATAAGATTACATAGACTGAAAGCAGGCCACAGCATTCACACTACGATGAGGGTGCATATATTTTATATTTTAATCCGATTTGTATCGGTCCTTACTGAAAGCACAGTTAAGTAAATTCAGAGAAAAATACAGCTTCTGCCCAGAACACCAACTAAAAAGATTAACCAGATTTAATACATTCTAAATAACGAGCGTTATGTTTGACACAACAGTAAGCCAAAAGAAGTTAGCATTCACAGTTTGAAAGACTGGTTTAAAACTCAGTCATCTGCAGCATGTTTTTAGATACCATGCTTTGTCTTGTTACCATAAAGAACAAAACCTGATCTATCATAAGTTGCTGTTCTGGCCTTAGAGGAACTGCCTGTGATGCCAGGGACATTCCTGCATGGTTGAGATGCACATTCCACTATAAACAACTCTCAAGTAGGGACAGAGCTACTTGGGAGACAGGATCTCAGGAAAACAGCTTGAGAAGCACCACATTACTGAATCCAGCTCTAGATACTAACTCTCTCAAAACAGCAAGTAGTTGGGGGCAGCAAGCTTCTTATAGGTACCCCCAAAATTAGCCTTTGTCGCCTTCCTGGGAAAGGGGACAGGCTTCCTCTCTGCTATGCCAGCTGACAGAGTTTCTCTTGTCCTTGATGACAAGAACATACGAAATCTAATCCCCTGTGTCTTACGTTAGTCTTTATCAATATCCTGCTCTAGTCCCATTGCACACTTGAGAGCTAGCGCAGACCAGCCAGGCTCTGACTACAAATATTTTTCTTCCAACAGTGGCAAACCACAGCACTGGACTAAAGAAGGCTGCCAGTGTAAAACAGCGAAAGTTAGCTCAGGAAGATAAATTATTCCTACAGCCAAGTGACAGCACTAGCTAAGTGTCAGCACTGTGCTTTACTGCCATTGCTTTTGCAGACAGCACAGGAACAAAAAGAGCAGTACCAAGTAAAGCTGCAACTAAGCAGATGGAATGAAAATACTGAGAAGTTTACACAGGAATTAAAGGCTATTTTCTAGCATAATCTTCTGCAAACTATTCCCCAACAGCAGGAAGATGGAGCACACACAGTTCACACTGCACATATAGAGAAATTCCAGTTTTAACTGCAGTCAGCACACTCCTGACAAGCGCACAGCGTGACGTGTTTCACTTTGTTTTATGTGCTGTTTGGTGAAGATCACAATCACTGACGTCAGGACGCCAATTTTCCAGTGCTTTGCATTTAAAAGAAGCTAGAATAGATTACCATGTGAGTCAAACTTACTCAACATTTTTGACCCACATAGTTGTGTTCCTGTTGTTTGGTTTCACTTTGTTGGTTCTTTAAACACAACTATGGTGCTATGTGAAAAGCTGTCTTTAAGGGTGACACAGGAACTAACTTACCAATGTGAGCAGTCATGTAAACTGTCGTGAAGAGCTTTCCGCAGCACTGAATCTTTGTCGTAGATGCCCCAGGTGGCCTGCAGGACCGAGTCGAGCAGGCAGTCCCCTGCAGTCCGATTCCAAAGTGCATATAATCTGCTGTCCAAGCGCGTACCCAGCTCCAGCGACCAGTTAATAATAGGAGATTCCTCTTCGAGCTCTGTAACAAGAGGATGTCTTGAAGCCTGATTTGCATTTGAAGTCTCAAACTGAACAGCATGTTAATGGCATAATCTCATCAATCTATTTACATGAACAAAACTGCATTTTTGTCATACTACAAATACAGGTGAAGTACAGCAGCTAAAGGCACTTGCTTCCTTGGGCTATATACTGTCAAGAAAGAAAAACGTACACAAGCCTTAAAGAAACATCGCATCAATTGCTTTAGGATTACTACTGAAGCAGAAAAATTGTTAGGTTTTCCTTGAAGAGCTTGTGACTTAAGCTGTAAAGCTTTAAAAATACCCAGAAAACTGAAATCCAAAGATGCATTATGAACATAATTTCTAAGACTCCATTCCTACTCTGCCTCTTGAATAGAATGGAAACGTTAAACAAAATTTCAGGGTAGAGATTAACTCAATATTATCAAACCTGTATTTAAAACACAACTTCAGGAAACAAAGCCACATACGGATGCAAATCTGCTTTTTAAAATGCATTTATTGAGATAGAATATTCTCTAATGACAAGTAAGGAGAGACACTAGTTCAGAGCATTTACCTTTCTGAACATCTCTATCAAGTACTTCATCAAATAGCTTTTCTTGGACTGTGGGCGGTAAATCTTCAATATCTGGAGAAATGGGAAGACAATATAAAAATCACTTCATATTACCTTAAAAGAGACGTTACCACTTGTTATTCAGGAGAATATATAGCCTTTATCCTACTATCTCTAATGCCTCCTCTGAAAAAAGTAATTTTCAAATCTACAGATTCTGGGAAGAAGAGATGAGGTAACACTCAACCAGGAGGTTCCAAACAGAATTCTTACAATGCTGCTGCTTTATAAAGATCAGTACAATTTCCATCTATGCATTTTCTTATGTTTTGTAGTACTTCTATTAAAGGAAACAGCTACTGAAGATTAGAAGTCCTCTCATAGTTCCTTTTGTCAAGAGGCAAGCAGCTAAATGACATCATCTTGATTGCAGAGTATCTCAAAGTATTACTCATTAACTGCTACTGCTATAAACAGGTACAAATCTAAAAGGGTCTTAATAAAGGAAAGGACCGAAAGCTACCATAGCTATGAGAAACATCACATGAGAGTCCAGAAACATCTAAGCTCTGATCTTGACAGCCTTTCCTTACACAACTTGAATTTTCATCCATTTCCTCATGCCTGAAGAAGGGCACACATTCATTTCATAAGACTGATGTACGCTTCAAAGTGTGCAAAACTGAGAATTAGTTCACAAATTCAACTACTTGGTCTAACCTAAATTATTAAAGAAATAAGGAACAAAAATAAAGCCTATACGGATGCTACTACTCTCAAAAAGTCAACACAAATCCCAAACAAGCAGTTCTCAACTAGGAGACAAAAAAACAGGAAAAAAAAAAGAAAATGAAGCAGCAAGAAGAATTGTATAACTACCTGCGGGTAACGTAAACGTTACAAGGTCAGTCAGAAAATAGCAAGCAAAGTCTCCCTTCCGCTGATGAAGAGATGCAGCAATTTCACGACGAATTTGCTCCGTGACCTCTGGACACACCATGGCAGGAATGCACTTCGCTGCGTGTTGTGATACCTGCAACACAACAGAGTTACCACATTCAGGGTTGTTTCTAGTTAAGTATAAAACTTGGGAGTGATAACTATCGGGGGAAAATATTTTGTTAGTAAGAGATGCAATGAAAGTGTAAGCATTAGTGCTCTGAAAGATGGAACACACTGTTGCATGCGATGAATTAATCTCTCTCATTTAGCACATAGCTGATAATAAACCTGGTTAAAATTCTCCTTCAATCATAGAAATGAATTAACAGACAACCACTCCCAGTAGGAAAATGGAGACAAAAAAGTAACAGAGAGAAATATACCTCAAAACTGATATATGAGCCCAGCCTACGCTTTGCATTAAACTTCATTACCATCGCACAACAGTTTCCTACAGGGAAATTACCCAAAAGCTATTAAGGTAAGACACTTAAATTTCTCTGCATTCTAATTGGTGGCAAAAGGAGCTCATTCAATGATGCATGGCAAGCAACATCAGGATGACAGGGTATTTAAACAAAGCTTTAAAAGATGCATTTTCACTAGTTAATATCCTAGCAAAAGAGGGCATACACTGTAGCTCAAATGCTACTAAATATTTCCACAAATGCTATGTTGAGTAAATACTTATAGCAACTGAAACAAAAACAGACAGCATTTCAGCAGGTTAGCTTTTTAAAGAAAAAGTTCAACTCCATTCACACAGATAACTAAGTGAGCCACACAAAAAGTACTAATATTAGCCATACAGAGGTATGCACATTTCTCAAGACTTCTGCTCTATTTGTCTTGCTTCATCTACTCTGTTTAATTACTCAACCCTATGCATTCCATCAGCCTCATACACTTCTCAGGCCACTCTCCTCAGGAACGCATGCTTCAAAACTGCAATAAGCACCAAATGAGGGAGGCAGGCAGAATTGAGGAAGAGATAGAACAAAAACTCGTCTCTCATCAGGAGAGAAAACAAGTCTGAGATGACAAAAATGATAACAAAAATAGCTGTGGGTCTTCTGAGAGGGAAGGATTACCAGAAGTGAGGTGCTCCACACAAAAACACCAAAGAAAATGGAATGAGCAAGAGCAAGGGGATAGAGGAACCAGCGAAGCCACGCATCAGGGGAAGAGTGGAAAAATGTTACTGTATCGCAAAGAAAGGAATTTGCTTTTCTTCTAGGAGAAGCTCTCAAGATTCTCAAGGAAGAAAGAAAAGGGCAGATCATTGCCAGGTAGACCTATTCCTTAACAAAACACTGACAAATTCAGCTGTGATTGAGCTCGCTGTTCTGCCCTCAGGGCATTTCCTCTCCCCCACCCAAAGCACAGGAAGCCCCACAATAGCTCACTTCCACCACCAGCAAGGTCAGAACTTTTGCCAAGACTGCCCGATTTAATAGGAAAACCTCTATGTCCTCAGGACCACCACATACATACAGTCTTACAGTAAACTCACTTCTTAGGGAGAAGCAACAACAGAAGAAATGTGCAATGCAGCAGTTCATATATTCTAACAATGTCAGTGTCTATCAACCAGCAAATGAAGTTACATGTCACTGGCTGCAAACAATGGCACAGTTACATAAGGTTCCTATTCAGTCTGTGCAACAGCCAAAGCAGCTCACCTCCGTGAGCAGAATTGCCAGCATGTCTTGTCTCTGGAAGCGTATTGCCAGATGTACAAGCGTGTAGCCCACATCAAAAGCAGACGGGCGGTTTAGCAGGCGCACTTCATCGGCAGTGAGCTGCCGGGCAATATCTCCTCCTGACGATTTGTAGGCTTCAACAGCAGCTAAGTCACCTTCTACAACTCCTGAAGAAAAGAAGAATAAAAGAATTCATTTTAGATAGCAATTAGGCCACTGTAGAGCAAACCACCTTTACTAATACAGCTTTTCAATATATATCTAACAAAGATCTAACACGAAGATCATTACAAATCGAGAAACATTCAAGTGATTTTACTTTTTTTTTAAACAAGAAAAGAACCATACTCACACTTACCTCACTTCCTGGACTATTTCCACTACCCAAAAGAGACGGAAGGTGCGACAAACTGAAAGCCAGCTACCAAGAGGTGCTAAGGACCCTTCTGCTAGGAAACACTCAGCATAACATACTCACAGTATTGAAGGAAAGTCATTCATTGATACTACAGAGATTACAGAGATTCCTTTACTGTAGTTTCCCTTCTTATCTTCAGAACACATGACCAGACCTAAGAAATAGAATCATTAAAGCACTGTTCAAATAAGTATGGTTTAGAACAGTGCTGGAAGAGGATACAGTTTCTCTTCAGCTCTCTCTCTCTGTTACTGACTGAACCCACTTATCATTCAGTTATCTTTACTCTTTTTAATAAAGGATTAAAGAGAAGCCACACACACACTGCATCAACTCTGTGTTGCTCAGGTTTCTGAAGTGAGATAGGGGAAAAATCCCAAATAACTTCTGGAGTCCCCAGGAATCTAACTGCTGGACCACAGTTCACGTCAAGACCATTCATGCAGAATACACTCCTTAGCTGCAATTAGCAGGATACAACATCAAGGTGTTGTGGAGGTATGTTTAACAATACTGGTTTCAATATAAGACTTTACAGTCCAAGAGTTTGAAATTTGAAGATCATCTTCTAGATAGCTTACAATGTTTTTTTATGAAGCATGAATTGAAGAAATAGAAAAGTAACCTTACAGCCATCTTTAATAACAGAGAAGCAAAGAGAATACTTCAGATACACCATTCAGAAGCTCTATCTGCAGCAGCTCGCATACAAGAGTAAAACGCAGAACACAGAAATAAGAAAATCCTGTTCCCCACTTTCTACAGCTAAACTGTGCCAACTTGTAAGACTCAGCAGTATTCATCTACACCCACGATACAGGAACGGGTGACAAGTTCTTCCTTCACTGAGTTTTACAGAGACTCAAAAATCCATCAGAAGGGAAAGGGGAAGGTTTCAATCAGGGCACTCACTCCTGCTCAGGACTGAAGTTTGAACACCAGACACAAAAGCAGAAAAGCAAGTTGAGAAGTCTATCATTTTCTAATTCAGAGATTAGAAAGATTTCAGAAAAGAGTGCAGAGGGAAAATGCATTACCAGTGCAAGATGTTTCTCTATCAAATTGTCAGTTTTGCTTAATAAGCCTCTACAGCTGAATGTTAAATTATTCATTTCAAGGGTAATCAAAAGCAACAAATCCAACTGCAAATTTCAGTCACAGAACATTTGCCACTTCATCAAGCACTCAAAAATCATACATTATTTCAATGAAAGAGCTGCTACTGATGGAGCAAAGCTACTTCAGCAACAGGAAAGAAGAACACGAAGTTCACTGGCCAGAGTTTCAAGACTCTCCCTAAAACATGCGCTAAAGAAACACAGTATGGGATATATGACCAGCACAGCTGTGCTCCTGTTACATTTCTGCTTCCAGGTGGAATTGAGGCATACCAGAGCAAGAGGTAAGAGCTTTGTCAAAGCATGCTGCATCCATAACAAGAATGTCAAGCGTGGTATTTTATTTCCATACAACTGCATATTTAGGCAACTGATATGGCAACGCCAGGGCTGCTTGTGATTTATCACCCTAACTCTGTAAGTACACATAGACAAAGTCATACAATTTCTCATGACTCATTTTCTCTGAGTTATACAACTGCTTTGGCTCAAAATCACCTGTTAGCAACCACCCAATAAACCACAGGGAAAGAATCCTGACGGAAGAGCAGGTGCTGTCTCGCACCACCCTTTTTACAATTATTATATTAACTTACGAAAGTCATCTCGTTCAAGATTAGCAGTCACTTCATACTGTTAAATTTTAACCACTCCAAGAATCAGTATCCCCAAAACATTCTTTCCGCGACAGATGATCAGACACAACAATTCCCATCTCAGTCAGCCAGCCTGCCACGTACAGACTGCGCAGCAGCATACACTGCTACAGCCTTCAGACAGTGCCAAGGCGCACCCTATCTGTTAGTGCTGTTCTAAGCTACAGCAACAAGCCTGCTCAGCCAAACCCCAGCAAGAGGTGACGCTGGGAGGCAGCCACTGGAGGCTTGCAATGCTTCAAACACTAACTGCTGTGAGCAGCAGTAAGGACCCAAATCAGCGACATGTGCTGGGCAGAGCACTGCCAGTACTCGCAGTCTTGCAATATATAGCATTCCAAGAAGTCCCAGTCATGTAAAGAGTACATTTCTAATCTCACTGATGCGATTTAAGTGAGCCTTCAACACACACATCAAAACTGGCACACCATATATGCTTTGTAGGCACAGAGTTTGTAAAGGTGTTGTAGGTTGGCAACACTTTAACAGAAGAACAGAATCAGCAACCTATATGCCACCTCAAGATGGCACTGACAGCTGTGGAGGAGTGGTGATGTGCAAGCACTAAGTCTGGCCATCCTCTGTTCTTCCATCCTATCAGCCAAGTGACTATGGAAAAGGAAAAAGGGAAGAAGTGGCAGCAGCTCTTTTTTAGCACAAAGCCAGGCAAGCTGTTCCATAAGATTACTAGCTACGCTGTAATGAAGTCCCCACAGACAAACACAGCACACAAATGGTGCAGAGCTTGCTTCACAGAGCCCATTATGAGCATCCCCTTACAAGGAGCATGCTCTTGAAAACCTGCTGTGTGCTCCAGTGCTCATTTGCACCAAAACACTGCAATTTAAACACCCTGAACATCACGACAGCAGTGCCTGCTCCATGACCATTACAAACCTCTTACCCAAATACCTACTCCTTCTCAGCTGTCTGGAACAGGAAAAATAGCTGACAGTTCACCAGGTGCCAGTCACAACAATCTAAGGCTGCAGTGAACCCCAAGCAAAGACACAGCAGCTTCCAAAACAGACTGACAAACCTGAACTAGGAAGTGCCAATCTCACCCCAAAACCAGGGGACACAGCCTGCACACAACATTCATGAGAACTGTCTGCAGTTCTTAAAGCCTGTACCACCACACCAAAACAAGTTCTCAACGTTTCTATTGCAGGTAGGAGGCACATTCCTATGGCGGTTTTGGCCTCTCTCAGATGGACGATAGCCTCCGATTCATCACCCCATTTACATAAAGCTCAACAAAACACTCTTTACAAGAAATATCACAGAAGTACTTACTGACATTCTAATTCACTACTTTTCATACAGCACAAGTGCCCCATTACTTACACAAGCACTCTTTGAACCGCGTTCTGAAGCAGCGCCATGCCAGTTGGACTATTCCACATTGACACCCACTGCATTCTTCGTACTGTTAAAATGTCAGAAGGAAGAGTGGCATTTGCCTTAAGACTGTACACATAGCATCCCCAAGCCACACTTCCTGCTAGGGCACCGCTCTGATTATTCACAAGAGCAAGCTGATCCTTACAACTCAATGTATTCTCCTGAGCTGCAGCAAGAACAGCTTCTGTTTAAAGTGCATTCCAGAAGAGGTAGTGTGATGTTACAAACTGCAGGCACTGGTCTGTGTCCCACCATGCTCCCCTCCTCTTTAAACCTACATTGCCTTAACTGCACAGCCTCAGTGACCTCCAACCACCAGGTGTAAAAATTTCCAAGAAAAAACTATAGGAGCTGCCTTCATTCACCTCAGTACCTTTCTGGAGAACACCAACTGGCACAGCTTGCAAATAAAGTAACCTAACTCTTTCCAATAGGCAGTGATACACCTCTGCAAGCAAGGGCAGAGAATATTAACCCTCACTTCAACCACATTACACATTTGAGGAGTCAGGAGTAGAGAGACCCCTTACTGACATACAACTAATGGAAACATGGAGACCTGTGCTGCTCACCTCCTGCTACAGATGTAACTGTGACAGGTTAACACCACAGACGTGCTGATTTACCCATCCACACTCCTAAGACGGGGTCACATGCCACGTGACAGTACGCTGACCCCCCCAGACCCAGCTCTGACACCTGTCTGAAGCCTCACTGTCCCTCAAGCAGTGAGTGCCGGGGAGCTGCGGTTTGAGTAAAGAAGCAGAACCGTACTCTGGAGCTCCAACTACTTCAGGGTACATTGGGTGGTCACAGAGATTTAGCAGTAACTGCCATATTTCATCATTTTGAGCAGCAAAAGCATTCAGGCAGAGAGGAATCTCTTCTTAGAGGAAGAACTCCTTTTCACAAGCACATATGGAGCTTCACACAAATTAATAAAAAGAAAACAGAGGGATTGTTTGAGAAGCCTTTAAGGGCCTCTAACCACATCCTTCTGCTCTTTCTCCTCTTTCCTTGTTTCCAGGACCTCCCTCCTCAGCACTGGCACACAATCAGCAGCAGAACACATTCTGTTAATGACAGTTTGAGACACAGCCCTCCACAGAGTACATTTTTGAGTTTCTCAAGCTCTGCAATTTGCATCAACTTCAATAATTATCTTCCAAGAAGGCACATACTTCAAATCTGATGCTACACAACATGAGTATGACTATATCATTATTTTTTCATGCAAACAGCTCTCACATCTCCAAGCAGGCCACACGCTGCATTTCCAGCACCTTGCTACAAGGCAGAGCAGCACACACACAGGTGAGAGCTGTTGGCAGAGGCCCCTGCCATCCCCTCTCCTACCTGACAGCTGTACCCAACCCCCCATGCCACCCTGATGGTCAAACCTTCACTTGCACACTTGTGCCCTAAAAAAAGAGAAGCATGCATGACTTTAAAGTTAATGAAAGTTGGTGTTTCTAAGGCAAACTTAAGTATTTTTAACTTGATTACTTATTCAATTACTTTTAGCATAAAACACCTTGGAGCATTTAAAAGGAGGAGTCAAGAGACAAATGTATTTCAAGAGCTGAGGTTTACTACTAAGAAGTAAGGAACAGACAGTTTTACACATATGGAAAGATATGCAACAACAGCACAGATGTGTATGCACACACAACTAGTTAGAACATATATATATATGCACAATACAGAGGAAAACACACCAGGGAGTTTCTTTTCCAGGTGAAAGTGGCATGCTTACATCACTGTACCCTGGCACAGCAGTATGCCAAGTCACGCTTCCCAGCAGTACACATAGTGGGGAAGGACAGGCTGTACAGCTCACAGCAGGGCCTTCCCCCTCAGTCATTCCACAGCACCGCTTGCCACATTTAGCAGAGGCCAGCACAGCAGGTAATCACCTGAATTAGTCAGCCACTAACTCATGCTACACTTCCCCCAAACACTTCAAGAGAGCCTAAGCTGACACAAGCAAAGCACGAGGCATGACCTCTCCCCACCTCCAGCAGCCTGTTTCCACCCATATGCTTCCCACTTCCTTGTTACAGGGCTGACAACCCACACACGGCAAGGTTTAGTTGTGCCATGAATGTGATGTGACAAGGAAACCGGTCTGGGCACAGCAGTCCCTGCAGGATGCTAGGCTGAAGGCAGCTCTGTCCGGCAGCTTGGCACTGCCCTGTAAATACCACCTGAACCCAAACAGAGCAGCTTTCCTTTCCCACAGGGCTTGGGGATGCCTGGCTAACACATTTGGCTCTGTTTCAGAGAACAGGAGTGAGAATGACAGAGGGAAAAAAAACACCTGTAAGAGAAATAAAGTAGTTGACAAAGAAAAAACTAAGCAGACCTATGTAGGAATATTGGGAACGAGCTAGCAGTCCTTTTAAGGATGTACTGCAAAACAAGATTCATTACAGATTGCTCTAAGTATTTTTGGATTTGTTTAGGAAACACACTCAGCTCTCTCCTTCAGGCAGCTCAGAAGAACCCATGTCTGGTTGGTTTTGGAGCCACCCTCCAGCAGCAAAGCCTGCCCACGACAGCAGCTACCTTCCCAACGTGAGCCTGGAAAGCAGGCTCTCCTGCAGCAGTTAACAAGCAGGACTGGAGGAGAAAGAAAGAATACAGTTTACCCCTGATCTGTGAGCTACAGTTTGAGCTCTGGAGTTAAACACGTAACTCAGGAATCCCCACCAGTGCCCTGCAATGACCACACTCCACCAGCACCACTGTGCAGCCCAGCCCCAAAGCATCAGGAGGGGAATCTCCAGCAAGTATTGAGGCACGAGCCCCAAGCAACTCTGAGTGTTACAAGTTATGACAGTCTTCTGCCATTTGTACTACTAAAACCCAGAGCCAGCTTTAACCAGGCACTCAACCCAGCTTCACACAGCCCTACAGCAGGGCTACTCTGCTTAAATGGAGAACTAGTAAGCATCCATTAGCTTCTCTTCTCCCCTCCTCTCCTTGCACTGATCTTGCATTAAAGTCAATGAAGTTCATTAAACAACTCGTCTAAAGTACCACACATACTCCTTGGTACCTTCCAAAAGATGCCATGTAAGAGAAAATAAAACAACCAGTTTGCCAAGAATTACTCCTACTCTTGCTTCTCTAATTTTTATTTGTGACATTGGGAAAACCACAACTTGTACATCCAAAAATGTTAAAGTGATCCATCTCTCCCACACACTTACAGCAACGGGACCACCCCACCCCCAATTGTGGGTGCAGTGTGAAGTTACCGAGCCCTAGCAAGTCATTACTCATCAGCCAGACGATCTAGAGTCGACACCTCAACTTTTCCTCTATCAGCTTTCACCAACCTACTTGATATTTCATACAGACTCGTCATTTTTTAGATAAGCAGTTACAAAATGAAAACAACATTCGGCTCAGCTACAAATTCACAAGAGCTCAAGCCAGCGAACAAACAATAAATCACCAAGTCACAATAACTCCACTGATTCCAACGGCGCTTCAGGGAAAACCATTCTATCAAGAGTGACATTGTTTTAAGCACATCACACTAAGTTAACAAAACAACTACCATAAATGTGACTTACTGCTTTAAAAACTACTAGGTGAACTGGCATAGCTCCCCATATAGACATGCTCTACAAAACACCCAGAGACTGCAGCAGAAAAGCTGCGAAGCCGTAACGGTGTTCTTAAGAAGGTTATTTCCTCTGCTAAGAACACACGGAAAAATGTGACATTGGTGACAGGAAAACAATAATTTCTCAAATCAAGGATTAATTAATCAACAGCTTTTGGTGCTGTTTAGGCGCAGTGTTTTTTTTTCCTTAGTCGAAAAGTATAGTAAGCTTTTAAGTTATAGAAGGAATCCAAGAATTCTTCCAGGAGAACAGTAGTGGAATTCACAACTCCATGTGCATTCTGGTTTTCTCATCAAGTATCAGGATACTTTCAACCTACTTTCAAACTGTTTTCATTATAGAAGAACTAAATCATTACTGCCCTACAGATCTTCCTGCAGACATGCAAACTTACAATCACAAGCAACACTGAATATAAACATATATAAATAAACTCACATTCTTAAATATAAGCTACAATCATCTCCACAGAAACTATATTTGAAAATGCAAGATTTTTTTTTTAGTAACGTTGAAACAGACAGAAAAAAAGTCCATTCAAAGAGTAGAGGAAAAAAGCCATGATAGCTGATACAATCAATATGAGAATGCAAGATAGACACTGGTGAGCCCCAGGAATGACCTCCAACAGCTGATCTTGAGTATTCCACAATTTACAAAATGTCGTACAGAATTTCAGTTGCTTCATTTCAGGAAAAAAAAAGGCTCTGCATGTGTGCTATTAGCAAAACGAAACACCTCCCAGCTATTTATGCAACAACAATCCAAAAAGCGGAGTATTTATTAGCTCACAAAAACCAGACCCACAATAGCTGCAAAAACGTTTACATCTGACCAAATGTATGAAATAACAGAGCTCCACATATCAGTTTTTCAATCACATCAAAATGAAGGGATGTTGTGAAACGCTGAGGAACAGCATGAAGCATACTACTAATGCTACAGTTTCAAATGGAGTGTTTTACCCTAAAAATAGTTGCCTATTTCAAGTCTTGAACCTGCTTGTATGCTAGGGCACAAGGTATCTGCTTCCAGGAACTTACAGCACAAAAGGTAACTTGCAAGGTCAATAACTGGAGAAAACCCTGCTCTCACAGGTCTCTGATCTTTAACAGCATTGGGAGAATTACCCAGAACTTCTTCAGGAAAGAGATACAAAACAAATTTGGATTTGAATTTTTTTTAAGCAGTTGACTACAAAAAAAAACATTTGTAACACAGTATCTGCATTAATGCAACATTATTACTTTCAAGGTCAGTATTACACATGCAGTTACTTGGAGCTACATATTTTGGTGTTATTTTTAACATCTGACAGAGCATCTTGTACTGTTGTGAGCTCTACACTGTTTACAAATACTCCCAAGCTGCAGCTGCTGCTTCTACTAGCGTATCTCGCCATTGCAAAAAAGCAGAGTGCTTTTAAATATCCAGAAAGGCTTTTTTTTTTTAATTTTGTTCTCCTTTTAATACAGTACTACACAGATTACAATGTTCTGTAGATTGGTTTTGTAGTTTTTCCACAACAGAACAACAGCATTCTGCTACAATGATATAACTCCTACAGAAGGACAAAAACACCCAAAGAGCCACAAAATACATCTAACTCTGGTCAGTTCTTGCATGAACTCCACACCCTCCCTTCGCAAATGTTATTTCAGGTTTACTCTTTAAAATGCAAAGACCTACAAAAGCTGTTTCAAAACCAAATGACATGTTTATTCTTAAGTGTTTCATTCTCCCAGAACACCACACCATAGGCACTAACAGCGTACAGTAGTAAGGAACAACTTACCAACACAAGCATTTAGAAACAGCCAGTCAGTCTTCTTCATTCTGTTTTTTATTTGCTTTAGTTTTTTGAAGTCAACCTCAAGTTCCTCCTTGCTGCCAACAGCTCCAGCCAACTCGATTCTTTGGAAGTCCATTTTCACATCCGATTCGCGTTTGGTTGTAGGCGGGGATCTTCTTTGGCTATTACCACTACTACAGCTGCCCCTCCACCGAGCTCTGTCTTGCTCATTTATGATTGAAGAAGCCTCTTCAGTGTCTGCCAGTTCTATTGCTTCTATGTTGTTAGGTCTGGGATGATCACATACAACACATTTCCTGGCCTTTGCCCAGTTTTCATATGTACAAACAGAACAAGTCCAGTGCTGAGCCCTTGTGTTCAGTTTATTTCTGTCATTATATTCCTCGCACGGATCGACAGAAAAAGGAACTGGTCTCGAACCAGACCCTGAAGACTGAGGAGACTCTGTGGGACTCCGGGTCCTACGTTGAGACAAGCACTGAGTACATCTTATCGCTCTTGGCCAGTTCAAGTATGTGCACATGTGGCACGACCATTTATTTGCACTTTCCATACTGTAAGATGATTTAACCCTTGGTCTTGCACTGGAATCCGGACATATCAAAGGACTACTCCCTCCTTCAGTGCTCGTAGGATCCCAGTCTCGACCAATATCACTTGAACCACTTTTAAATGGATCTTCTGTGATAATTGTTCCACTAGGTCTCTGAGCACGGCACATGGTACATTTGATTGCAGATGGCCAGTTTTCATACGTACAATACTCACAGGCCCATTTAATTCCACGCTCTGTCATCGTGCACTCCTTGAAATGAACTGCGTCAGGCAGAAAGCTAAGTAATCACAATACATCATTAGTACACAATAACCGCATACAAGCCCTGTTTAAAAAAAACAACAACAAGAAAAAACTCAAAATGTAATCCAACTGATGTGCACTGCACTAAAAAGTATGAAAGTCAAGCTGGGCAAGTGGACAATCTTTTTTCCTTCATACTATTTAGGACACTGGCAGGAAGCGCTGGGAGGAGCTACGACAAGGGTGAGACTTGAGAGCCAAATGACTAATACTCAAGCCACTTAAATGCATAATTGAGAACTTCCTAAATGCAGAAAATGAGCTTAGTCATGCATTTCAGGAATTTCTTAAATTTGAACTGTGCCATCTAAAATTCTGAAAATAGACATACATTGAGCGCAGAGAATAAGGAGACAAACTCGTAAGTGCAGAAAGAAGTCACAAATATTAAACTACTGAAATAAAACAATGAGTACAGTAGTACGAGGAACACGAGGGCTAAGATCTTTACTGCAACAGTCAAAGGACTTGGAAGGAAGAGGTACATCAGATAGGCAGTCACACAAGCAGTTCTGTAGTAGTAAGGTATAGGTTTACATAAAAGGCATACACTTCACAATTTCACATGTATTTAATCAAGACTAGGGTTTGATTTGACACACTCATAACAGCAGTGCTACGAGGTTAAAGCCACGCTCAAAAGCTAAGCACAAGCTGTGTGTGACAACAAGCCAATCCAGTACTTCCATTTTACAATCCAGACTTCAATTCCAACTCACTTTTTCTCTAATGAAGAGGAGATCCTGTCTTCATGCTGGCTCAGACCTTTTCCTCAGATTGCCAAATATGAAGGATGAGACTAAGCAGATAACTATTCCTGTAAACAAAATGAAAACAGACTCATTATAGGTTTCCTACTGGACTTGAGTAACCATAAAGTTAATTATTAAATGCCACACCTATTCTGATCCCAATTTACATGTTTGAACTCAGTCATGGCCTGCTAAGGCTAAACTACACACTGGCATAAATAAATCAATATTTGGAAAGAACTAGTCACTGGGAAAGCAATCAGTTAACCTCCTAAAGAACTAGATCCAAGCAACATCAAATTCATATCAAGATGTCTGTAAACACTCTCAGTGGAATGTGAAACTTCGGACGGAGAGAAAGAAGTCTCAATCTCCTCCAGTTTGCACAGAGGGCAAATGGGATAAAGGTTATGTGGCAGGTAGATAGAGAATAAACAGAAAAACACATACAGTCTACTTCTCTTACTACAGCATTGCTATGCAACATGAACAACTCAGTTATATGCTATTCTGAAGCATGCAAAACTGTTTGAAACAGGAATTTGTTTTATCAATTGATAATTCCCACATTTGCCATATTAAAACCTTCTTGGTTAATGAAAACACCAAGAGTCTGCTAACACAAAAGCTCAAGCAAAGTTACACAACAGGATCAAATACTAATCTAGAAAAGCTATGTACTTTTTATCTTGTCTTCTGTCAGAAAATGCTTGTCTTTGTCGGTTACTACATTCTTCACTCAACTTTACTATCATCTATCAAGGCCCAGTTACACATCCACACTCACTGGTCAAGCCCCATGCTGTTGGGAGAGGCACATCAGCACTCTTTTCCCCAAAGCTTTATCCTTACTGTGTCACTTCTGTGGATTCCAGCACACAGCACCACTTCCTCAACAGCTCAAGCCTCCTCTATTCACTAGCTCAGGCAGCTGCACCAATGAGCACCTATCACAAAGACAGGAGAGAGGACAGCATTCCTGAACCACCAAGCTTTTTCAGAAAGCTCTGGCTCTAATCTGTCCGAGCAGCCTGCAGAGCACATGAGTTCCACCTATACAGTGTAAAACTGTCAGACTAGGAAATGTGCTGAGAAGGCAATTAAGTTTCCTACTGCTTCCCCTCCAAGATTTGGTCAAAGTTCAGGGATGAGAGCAGAAAATTAAAAAGAGTAGTAAGATCATACTAGGGTCCCCATATCTGCAATAAAATAAGGTGGGAAGAGGAGGATGTTATGATAACAACATGAAGTCAATGCTACTAAAGGCAAGTTATTTAAAGACAGCTTTTCAGAAGCTTGGAGAGGAAAGAAAACACAACCTGTTTCTCTACTCCAAAACCAAACTAAAGCTTTGCCAAAATAGTTCCAAAAAGTATATAAGACTTAATGATAGATTCATCTGTTCTACTTGGTCAATAGCTTTCTTAACCATTCACCAAAATTGTTTTTTTAAGGACTAACATTTCTTAAATAAGCTTATTCCCTGTATGAACAACAAATGCAACGTTTTCTTGTTATGGACGTGAGAGAGCTGAACACGGTTTTAAGAAAAGAGCACGTGCAGTGAAGGAAGAGCACAAAGTTACCATTCCAACAGTTCAACACCAAGACAAATCTGAATAGGATTTCTACCTGACCAGAAGCTGTTGTGTTTTGAGGTGTTTTCTTCCTTCCATCTCCCAAGTCAGACTGGCGCACTACATGAGACGAAGTCTGAGAGGGAACAGCAGTTGCCAGCAACCCCTCATCTGCCCTGGTCTGTAAAAGCCTTAACCCTGCACTTCCCATTGCAAACAAATCCCAGCAGAGACCAAACCACCTTGTGCTGACAGTGAGGCTCAGGAAAAGAGCCTGCTGCTCCCGCTGGAAGGGACTGGCCACAGAAGTGATCTAGAATACAGATATTATTTTATGATACCAAACAGCACAGTATACACCATGTTACAGAAAAGCTTTCATACGTATCATGAGATTAGAGAGTAATTATAGCTAAAAACCTAATGTCAGCTTTTCTCTGAAGACTTTCGCATAGCTGAAAGATGGGGATGGATGCTACGTTAACGAGTATTATCCATTAATACCAATACAGAAAGCTCTGCGCTTTCAGACACGGCTCTTAAGAAGGCTGAGTGTCTGCAGCTTCAAAAGCTCCTGATACCAAGCCCCTACAGCACAGTCAGAAGAGAAAATGAACACTTCCACAGGTTGGCTCTTACTTGCACATCTTGGTATGACCTTCAGCTGCACCTCCATGCCAAGAATACCAGAGCCATCTGCTTTGCTGGGAATACTGGCATACCAGCCAGTCACCCAGCAGACTGAGCACTATTACATGTTTTCAGAATTACCTCTTTACCACCCTGCCTTCAAGTGAGCTTGTTATTTTAGATTCTTCCCAGAGGAGAAGCTGAATCACACAGCACCTCCTCACAGAGGAATAGCACAGCAGTGACTGTGAGGTGTAAGTGCATGCTTCCACATCCAAAAAGCAGGCAAGGAATTAAAAGCTACACAATTCCCAACAAGCTCCAATTGATCAGCAAGTAGGCTAAATGCATTTGGGACAGGCTAGTAGAGTCATTCAGTATATTAGAGAGGACAATATTAATTTATTATAAATCAGATTTAAAAAAACAATTTTATAAAAAGGTATTCTGGTAAAGTCAGTCATTTATAACAAATAATCAGAAAGCTTTTCTTCTTTGTTTCAACTTTCAAGAATGCTCTCTTGCTTCGGTACTCAGGAAAGTATAAAATGACACTTGGAATTGGAAAGGAAAAAAAAAAGCTTTGAAGTCTTAAAAAAAATATATATTATCATGACAGGATGGAACTACCTTCCCGTCAATACAAGTCAGTTATCCACGGTATCCAGAGGTTAGTTTTTCTTTGGCTCAAGCAAGGCAGAAGGCAGAGCTCCATGCCACTCAATGGCCAAACCTTTCCCAAGCAAGAGGCCAGCTGCTTCAGCCCGCACCATTGATCTCCTGCTGGGGTTTGCCAGAAGCACATCTGTGTTGGCACAAGCCTTACAGAATGATACCAATCAATGTTCCCACCTTAACTTGTTGCTCATAAGTAATGATGTTCAGAGAGAGCTCAGCTTGCTCTGTATTTACAGCACAAAGCAAGCTCAAGTACAAAGCTACGCCTTCAGCATGGCTTCAGGGGTGGAGAGCCACCGCAGTCAGGGGGCTGCCTCTGTGCTCCAAAAAGGGCAGGATGCTTTATTTAGTTGTATTTTAGAACACCACGAAGGAACTTTTGAGAGGAAAAACTGAAGAAAGCAAGCAGAAGCACCTCAGTCTTTAAAAAAAAAGAAAACCACACACCATCAACTCTCCAACCAAAGGCAGAATCTATTAACAGCCTCTGAGTGTGGACATAACACCTTACACACATCCAACCTCAGAGAGGAGTGGGGAGAAACGGGGCTGCGAGTGAAGGCAAGAGATCAAACTGCACTTTCCCTGCCTGTACCCTTTAAGTGTTGTGAAATGTGGCATTTAAATGCATGTCTGCTAAGAAAGTCTCAATCTGACAGCTGTAATTGTTAACTAACAGCTGGAAAACATTGCTATGAAGTTTATATATAAACACATGCTAACATATGAAGGAAAAAAACAACTTCAGAGAAAAATTGTCGACGATTAACTCTGCACAGTTTGACACACAGAAGTATTCTCCTTTTTACACCACTGCCTCAAATTCTCCCTTGGTTACCAATAAAACAATGGCTACACTTCCTAGGAGGCAGAATTTCACTCATACACAGGTAAGATTTCCATATTAAAGCTGCTACATATCTGGATTACCACCAGAAGTTGTTATGATTAAACACACATTAGTCTGAATTCAGATAACTGTACCTGTTCTCACTGCGTGAAACTGCAGGACACACACAAAAGAAGTGCATACAAGGAGCTGGAGTCAACAGTTCCTAAGGGGAAGCAAACCAATGGCTCTGATATCCCCCCTTACCAACAAAGGCACCATTTACAAATGCTGCCACTTCGTTGCTCACACCAACAGGGATATCCCTTTAAGCACACCTCAACCTGTACCAAAGGACTCTTCAAAAACAAGTCTGTTACTTTAAAAAACAAAACACGAAGTGCAGCCATTGGGAAGGTCCTGAGAGTAACACAGCAAGCTTCCATCCAGAAGGCCAATTTGCTTCTTTATCTAACTCGTAAATTTACTAAAAGTCTCCTCAACTATTTCCTCTGTAAGACACTTTCCACTTAACTTTCTACATTAAAAATTTACTTCTGTTGTTTGGGCCCAAGAATCCTTGTGAAAAATCATACTGCCCATACACTTCAAGAAAATACACTCTGAAATGCATTGCTAAGTATCAAGAAACATTTTTCATGTGAAACTTGCCTTGACTGACTTTTTAAGGTGGAATTTTACTGTCAATTTCCACTCTTACTTTACCACTTACTCTTATGTTCTTTTTCTCCTAGCGCGCCACCTTCAGCTATCTGCTATTCCTGCATAAGTTTTCCCATGTGTTCACAATGAGGCCCAACAAATCAGTGTATCATAACTACCTTGAAATGAAGCTTCTACAGCTTGATGGGAATGAACAGTGGGTTCTATTGTAGCCTCTGCAAATTAGTTCATAAAAAAAAAAAGGCAAAACAGAACCACCACACTGACCTTGTCAATGAGATAACCAAATCAGATCAGCACTGAATCTGGAAGCTCAGCAATGAAGGCAACAACTATACGTTATAATAAAGAACAAAAAGGATTACTGCAAAATCATAAATGCAGAAGCACTTTCTGTATTAGCCTGAATACACTAACAGAAGTACTTCAACAAGCAAGCATAGTTTCTTTTGGTTGTTAGGATGGTTCTTCAAAACTGAAAACATGTTGTCTCAAACAGACCAGCAAGAAGGAAAACTTTCCACCATCTTAGGGAAAGAGCAGCACTATGCTTCTCTGCTGGCTGCTCCAGGGCTGTTTTAGCTACAACATCTGTATTCCTCTACAGAACATGAGCTGCCTGTTTGCAGCACGGGCAGTCAGAACAGGTCTCAGGCTATCACAGCAGAAAGCTCCCTCTAATGTAAAATGGACACCAATGAAAAGTGTTGGGACACACAGGCCTTTGGCAAACTTGTGGCTTTTTGGCATTATCCCTCCCATCCTCACCCCAGGCAGAGCACTGCTTTGGGAAGGCACGAGGAGCACCCTGGCTCTTCCAAGAGATACAGCTCTTCATTTGCTCCCACTAATGCAAAGGACACTGCTGTGTTCTTGTCTGCTGAGGCATCATCAAATAAGAACCAGTACAAACCTCAGTTCTATTAAAAAAAGACCAAATCACCACTATGCAAATCCCAACACCATCAATAAAGTACATCATAAGTAGTGCAAAAAACATGAAAAGCTGGAAGTGTTCCACTTATAACTGAAGAACTGCATGCAATCTAGCACGTGAAAACTCTTCAGTTCCGGTAGTCCAGACTGGCAGCAGATATCCCAGACCGCAAGTTTTCAGTGTGACCTGCTTCACCACAGACCACTTTTCTACTCCTACAGAGCACACAGTTAAAATCCAGAAGGCCCTGATCTTACACAAGGAAATACTTAACAAGAAACGTGGATCTCTTAACCAGTTAAGACCTCTGATCAAGCAGTACATTTTGAAAACGTTTACAAAGTCTGACCTGACAACAAGCTTCACTTACAGTCTATCAAAAGCTGCTTCCATGTGGATGGATGGATTCACACCTCGTTTCAAAGCATCTTTAAGGTTACTTGATTAGATCGTACTGTATTCAGAAAAAAAAAATCACAATATTTTGCTTCAGTTTTCAATATTCTGTTCACACCTCCAATACAAGTGCTATCACTTCAAACACACCTTAGAATCATAGAATTGCTCAGGTTGGAAAAGACCTTCAACACCATCAAGTCCAACTGCAACCTTAAAGCCTGACTTCACATCAGCAAAATAATTTACTGTTACATGACACCTAATTCTGCAAACGTTCTGTGCGGTATGAAGTCAAACATTCAGGAGATGACAGATCTCAGGAGACATCTGAAATACAAGAATGGAAAGTGGACTTTACGTTAGGACACAGACCTACCTATACCCAGACTTCTGCTGAAACGGAAGCCTCCATCCAGAACTAACAGATGTACGCCATTACTCAACATTCACTCTTCCTGATTTTTTTGTTTTAATGTTTACCCCTTAATGCAGCTCTGCGTCCTTAACCATTGCAGTTAATCCTGCTCTAGGAAGTGCAAAGCTTCCATCCGATTTGTACTGATCTCAGACCAAAATACGTATCCCCTTATTAAATCTGTGACTAAATACAAAAAGAAGCATTAACTGCTGAAAACAAAGCCATAAAAGACAATAGCAGTGGGTCACAATTCAGTGCTTCCTAATTTCAGGAGTTCCATTTTCATTTAGTTGGTAGTCTTTTTTTTGTGGGTTTGTTTTTCTCTTTTTAATCTCTATTAAAAGTTAACAACTGTTTAAATGAGATGTTACAACACATTAGGAGGGACTAAATACAACCACTTACTTAGAAACCAATACCATTTGGTCAAACGAGAGTAAGCAGATCAACAGTTACATAATAGATGGCATCTCCCACACAATACTAATCAAAACCAAGCCAACAGATCCAAAATAATGAGCACCGAAAGAAAATTCACATGAATACAGCCAGCAAATTTAATTAATCTGATCACTATGATTACCAGTCCTCAAAGATGAACACCAACTCCAGATAAACACAGTAACAAACATACATAATAAGAACTCAGTTTATTTTTCTTTTTCAATGGACAAAGTACACAAGTTGAAGAAGAGGTTTCTTTCAAAAAAGGCCAAGTACAAAAACACAGTTTATCTGTGTTTAGACTGTATGCCTAAAACACGAGACTCGTTTCTGTTTAGATCTCAGCCACCCTTGCAGAAGATGAGGAAAACCAGATGTCACGCTCTGAATAAAAACATACCATTGAGTCAGACATCAAAACTTAAAAACACTTAAACCTGTCCAGCAACCAAGGAATATTACATTAAAATTTGTACGTTTGACATTCAGTTCTAGTAATTATCTTCTGGACCTCCCTAATAGTGGTTGACCATAAATTAGATCATGGCTAGATGCAGACATTCACCATTTGTCGGAGAAAAACCATCTGCCTCCAAATGAAACAAGGAAACACACTCTCCACATCAGCTATTGTGTAGCTTCCTCCTAATTAATGGCAAGCCACTTTGTGATAGAGTTAAGGACTGTCTTTGGTAGACGTGCTTGCAACTGGGTATTTCAAGACTTCAACTTCCAGCACAAAGAAGCCGTACAAGCTATGCTCATGGCTTCATCCAGCTCTTCCTGAGATACTGGCTAGACAGCAAAGTGTCAAAGGGAGAAAAAGCAAAACTAATAGCACACATACACACTACCACTAAACACAGTGCAAAGGATTCGTACCAACTATCATGGAAAGCAAAAAATCCAAAGGAATAAAGATTTTAATAACATTCTCAGAACATCTTACTTTCTATCAAAGTTGGCTATTCATTTTTCTCTTTCTTTTTTTTTTAAACTGTGTCAGTAATAATCCCTGTTCTGCTCACAACAGGTTTCCAACAACTCAAGCTAATACTGCAGAGCACTCAGGGCCGCTCAAGCACTTCACGGTTTTTGGACCTAAAAGAGTACGTGCAACTTCAAAGACACTGAACAATAACTTGAGTGGTCTGTTTTGCTGTCTGTAGACTAGAAACTTTGCCATCAAGTTTATTTTTCTTCCCAGAGTCACACAGACCATGGTTGTGACAATTTTCTTGCTTCAGTTCAGGTACAGAAGGCAGCGAAGCACCAACTTACAAAGGCTTCCTAAGGTCTTTACACTCCCCAATAACTTCAACCTTCTCCACCCAAAAAAAAACAAAACCAAAAAAAAAAAACCCACATCACAAGACATTAAGCCAAATCAAAGCATCAAAACATCAGAACTTTAAACTTCAGTATTTGGTAACAAAGCAATGGCAAGCACGACCCAAATGTCACTGCACGTTGGCTTCTATGCTGAGGGGAACTGCAGACTCTTTGCTCACAAGTGACAGTTTCAGAAAGCAGTCCTATTTACACTTCAAAAATAGACACAAGTTCATCCTTGCAGCCCCCCACCCCCGGCCAGCAGGCTTCACACCTGCCATTTGTTTTGTCCCTAGCTCTCATTACTTCCAGCATCTGCAGCTCAGCCTTAAAGTATCCTTGTTTTAAGAACAACAGGACAGATTCTATCAGGAAAAATTCAAATACCCAAAGGGAAAAATGCCAACTTAATTATATCTGCCACATAGCAGGAGATGCAAAGAGCTGCAATCTTGTCTGGTTTGCAGACAAGATGCTCCACACATACCAGGAACTCCTCCATTCTTCCCAGTGTATTAACCTCCCACATTTCTTGATTAAAAAATGAAATCTACAATAGTTTCTGCATTCTTGAGCCAAGGTCAACCCCTCCCGAAGACGGTTCCTTCTCCAGACTTCAATGCATTCATCCCCTACAGCACTCCCTCCAAACCTTCTCCTCTCTGGTATCTGTCACCAGAACAAGTTTTTGCATAAATGGGACACAAGCACAGGAAGAGGGGAAAGAAGAAAACCACGCTTCTATTGAAAAATAGAAGGCTTGAAAACTCCAGTTTGAATACAGAGCTTCTACCCACACCACAAAAGGAAAAACATTCATAAACTAACATGTTTCCAGAACAGTAGTAATATAGTTCTTCTAAAGTATTTAGCCGTAAGACACCAAAGGGATGAGTCCTATTATTAACCTTCTATTTCAAAAAGTTCCAAGGGAATCAGCTACATCCATGAGGGAGCAACTGATGCAAATGAATAAAAACCTCCCAAAGTTGACAAGTGTTACAGCCACAAAATCAATCAAACCCTCTGCAGTCTACAGCACTGTCAGCTATGCAAGAAGCGCTATGAAAAAGCAGAGTGCCTGAATTACAGATGTTTGAGATTTTAATTAGAAGATGAAAGCTCTCTTTTTTAAGGTGTAACCAATTCCATTCAACTGACATTTTAGAATTAAAATGTGTTCCTTAATTGATTTTTCCAAACTGTACCATTTGACAATTGGAGTAATACGCCCTTCATGAGCAGTGTTAAGGAAAAAAGAACATCCTCAACTTTTTCTCATTCCCTTCTTTATCCGTAGTACTACTTAACAAAAATATTTAAATGAAGAAATCTTCTGCAGCTAAGCCAGCCATTTCCAGCTGCCAAACTAAAGTTTAGTTCCATTTTAGTAAGAGGAGACTTGGATTCTAATTCATGCAGTCAAAATGAGGATTACTTGTTGACATCAATTTTGAACAGCTCAAAATAACGCAGTCTTCAAGTTTGGGCGGTCGGGACGAAGCGGTATGAGATTGCTAACAGAACTGCCAGCAGCAGTTGAACTGTTCTGCAGTCATTTGTAGCCGTACGTCATGCTGAAGGCTGCGTTAATCTGAAATTCTACATAATCTCAACCCTGTGCAAGCCTGATAGAGCAAAGAGAGGCTGCAAAGAGAAAGCTTAATGCCCAGGTTAATGCCACATGAACGAGTCATTACACTGATGTTTCTGAACGTACATTTGATCAATTGTATCATAAAAAATTTCCCATACAATGAGTATTTTCTGCTTACGCTACCAACTTATTTATGGACCTATCTTGTAAAGATTGTCGGAAACACCGAAGACAGATGGGCTTTCCCGCCTCTAAAGAATCTACACACTGACTGACATGTAATTAAAATGGCCATACGCATCTAAATAAGACTTAAAATGCTGCCTTGACCAAGTTTAACTGGTCTCCAATTTAAGTCATGCTTCCATGATGAATCCCATTGATGCTTTTATGCTACTCAGTATTGCAATTAAATTAATATTTTTAATTATGCTTCTGAGAAAACGCTAATGGTACAACTCTACAATGACAGCTTATGGCCTCATGGGTCACCACCATCTGCCCGTCTATATCCCGAGTTGGAAGCAACCCATACAGATCAACAAGTCCAACTCCCAGCATACTAAGTAGCCTACGAAAAAAAAAAGTAACAACTTTTTTTCCCCTCCCAGGAGAGTTACAGCACATAATTAGACTTTCCCCAAACCTACACAAGGCAATGCATCCAAAAATCGTTCCCTTCTAAAGCTGTGACAGATGTAAATCAGAAGTGATCTTTACATACAAATGCACGCTAAGGCACCGCATCCAGCCGGCCTTGGGATGGAGATAAACAAGGGTCACTTCCATCATTACCTGCATCACTCTTCGGGCAGCCAAAATAAAAGCGGGCTTCACAAACCCCTCCCACAGCCAGCAAACACAGAGGTATCAGGTGAGCAGAGCAAAAAAAGCACAAACCCAACGGGATAGGACAGGAATCCCCAAGAATTCCAGAACAACTTCCCAGCATTGTTATCCCCGAATGTCACTACTGTTGCAGAAAGTTCGCAGCTGCTGCCATGAAGGAGCCCGGGCTTCTCCCCGGCTCGGGGGCCCCGTGTCACCGCACACAGACACTCAGCACATCCATGACCTCCTGGGAGCGTAGCTGAGTGCAACGGCGCAGTCCTGAAGGCGCTGAAGAGCGGACGGTGGAGGTTTAGCTCTACTCACTGAATGTTATCCCGAGTAAGAACCGAAGCACAGCTTGGCCTCACGAGAGCAAGCTCTGCTTTGAAGTACGCCCCAGACTGTGCAGCAATAGGAGGTATTACAGACAGCTCCGTGGAAGGGCTGCAACCCACAGCACGGACACACCAAGGAGGTCGCGCTGCCTATTCTACCGCAGCACACGGACCCGGGCAGACCCAG
>JANHGO010007912.1:0-49466 GCA_024606505.1 Aquila spilogaster | reverse complement strand
GCCCTTCCCAGGTAACCTCAGAAGCACCCACTGCACCACATCGTGATACCGGGATGTTTTGGCAGCCCGACAGATTGATTTGTGAACAAGATAGAGAGAATTCAAAGATCAGACAAGCAGTTATTCGTGTAAACCCGGTCTGATTTTTAATCACCAGCAGGTCTACAAGGAAATGAGTTGCACGTGTTTTCCGCCAGGAGGGGCAGAACTCCTGGCTGGCCTCATTAGTCTATCAGTACGTCATTTCATAACATCAAGCCACCAAAGTGATGCGAAGCATCACGTGCCTTTGAATTCTTCCCAAATTACAGATGAATTCTTTGCCATACTTCGCTTTGCGGTGATTTGACATGAAGTTCCGAACTGCGTTCCCCTCTGCTCAAGCACAAGCCTAGATTACACTAATGAGCCATGAAATGTTAAAGACTGGAAGTCCAGACACGGCAAAGCAATTAACCAGCACTAGGCTGGAAAAAATGCTTAAAGACACAGTGTTTGTTTCATGTTTTAATGTCCTAGTCCAAAAGATTTATGAGCTCTACTGCTGTTACAAAGTGTTCACATTTGCAGTAAAATCTTCAAATCCAATTGCAACAGCAAAAGGACTTACTCTTCCCATTTGCCTCCCCAGAGGTCCTGGTGGGATCGTAAAATGGTACAGAAACAGTGCACTGAGTGGGAAGAGAGTTATGGTTAACAGATTCTCTTCTCCATTCTATTTTTTCTCACTGATGTTATGAAAAATAAGAAATCAGTTTACATGAGAACGTTTAAGCCCATCTTAAGTGACTGGCAGGCAATATATAGAAGAAAACAGTTTGACCTGTTAGTCTTAGCATAGGTAAATAAATCATAGAAGCACAGAATCCCTGCCACTAGTTCCAGTTGCACAGGGGCCCATCCAACCTGGCCTAGAACACTTCCAGGGATGGAGGTGTTCCTTAAACAGCCTCTGAAGTTTGCTCTCCTGAAGTTCCAGGTGCTGACTCCACTCTTTGCCAGGCCCAGGTTCCTCAAGATCCCAGGGCACGGTCATATCGAGTGGAATACAAATTAGCAGCATGCCATTTCACCAAGGTGACCATTTCCCTGCAACACCCCCCAGCCTAACTACAGCATGAGCTCATGGAAGAGTAGATGAGGATGCCTTTTCTCCTGGGACAGGTGTTTTACCTTCTTACCTACCTTTCAGACTATCAACAGCAACTTCTCCTTATGTTATATGTAAGGACAAAACATCCAAGTTAATGGCACTGAAGCAGATGCTATAATTGAGTACATTTCCATGACTCTTCAGTGCAGACTCTTCTGCCCAGATGTTTGCCAACATCACAGCCCTGGGACAGAGTATTTCCTGCTCTACTCGTCCTTTTTTCTGGATCGTTTGAACTGGTTTTCTAACCAAGTGACTCTATGTTAACAAGAGCACCCATGCATCTATTATTATTTATAACAGGGCTCTGGGCTGCAGAGAAGTGTCATGAAAGCCCTAGGCAATATTATAATAAACGGTGATTGTCTCTCATGTAAAACTTAGATGCATGCAAAACACACATTACCCTCACACTCCTCCAGCTGTCCCCTTTCCTCATGACCCACTTACATTCTGGAATGGCACAAAATAAGTAATTCCTGTGTAACTCAGGCTTTTCACCCCCCTCCCTGCCTTCAGGGCACGGCGGGGTAAGGCCACCACCACTCCCTTTCTTGACTGGTGGATTCCATCTGTCTGAAAGACTGCACTGAACTTCTGTAACTAGACTGAGAGCCATCCCAAACAATGAACTGAAGACTATGCTGCAGAATTAGGCGTGATACCAAATCACTGAACCAATGGTTTCAACCTTTTTCAGCCCACCTGCAGCTAACTAACTGGCTTCACTGAGTTACACAGACTTTGATATAAACTGGCATAGCTCCAGTGAAGGAGAACCTCACGCCCTGCTGGCATGTTCGTTGTGAATATAAGCAGCTGGAACTCCCTTGCATTGTGTACCTGGTTGCGAGTCATAGCAGAAAGATCCACAAAAGATGCATTAAAATATTTCCTGCCTACACTTACACAACTAGGCAAGACAGCTTTTCCCGTACTGCAGGCGTATTTGGATATAATAACACTATGCCCATCCTAACCAGAGAAAAAAGAAAGATGAGATAGGCACATTTTTTCCTAAGCCAGGAAAAGGAAGGGAGGAGGGAAGGAGGGAAGGAGGGAAGGAGGGAAGGAGGGAAGGAAGGAAGGAAACACCTTTCAGCTTGGGCTAAACAAAATCTTTCATTTCACATTTCCACTTCTGACAATCTACCATGTTTATTTCTCCTCTCCAAATTAAAAGCTGCCTTAGCATTGAAGGCCATATATTCTTCTGTCACAAATTTCCAAGCAAAATACTTGAACGCTTTTCTCCTCCCACCAAGTGTATCTTAGAATAGAAACATTCAACTCACTTTTCCTATGAATCTGCAGAATTCTTTCAGTAGCTCAGTGTTGCTACTGAATTTCCAGTCAGTTCTAGCTATGCTCATGTTTGACACCCCCTCTCCCAGCCTTGGCACCTGTCTTTTCCCTGCTCAGGCACACAGGACAGTTCTACTTCTCAGTATGGTAGTGTTTCACACTTATTTCTCACAAGCAGTGGAATGAAAGCAACTTTTGTTTGTGCTTTGTCAGTCTTCTCAGGCCTTGCTGCAGCAGAAAAGCAGCCGAGAGAGGAAAAAGCAAAGGGGCACTTCCTCTCCTAACTCTAAGTGCAGGTTCGACCTGCACTTGCACAGTCATCACCATTTGTCTGTTCCTAGTGGACCTGAATGGCCTTAGTTCTTCAATTGGTCCCCTCTAAAAATCCCTTTTTTTTCCTCCTGCAGGAATTTCGAGGCACAGGGAATGGCCCAGCCGAAGAGATATGCCAAAATCCGCTATGATTTCACAGCGCGAAATGCCAATGAACTCTCAGTGCTTAAGGATGAAATTCTGGAGGTAAGGAATGTGATCAGAAAAGAGGTGTGCCTTCCTCCCCTTTCTAGGAACAGGACTGGAAAGCACCGACTCATTTTTGCTTGGCATTTTCTGATCAGTAACAAAGCTCTGTTCAAATCCACAATCCTTTTTCACAATCTCTCTCTCACTGCAACGCTGCGGAATGTAGGATACAGCTTCAGCAACACACAAACCATAATGGAGCTATGATTTGGGGCGAAGACCTCGATTTTTCTGTTCAAAATGAAGCTAAAATGAGAAATGTGTGTGGGCCCTGCCAGCAAAGCTCACGCATTGCGGAAAGATTATTTACCACATAGAGATTTATCTTTCAAACCGCAGTTCTGGGTAAAATAAGACAGCTGAAACAAGTAGGGGAGCACACACAATAGGGATAGCTCAGCGATGAGTGACATCCTCACCACATCACGGTTGTGATGTGACATGTGATTGACCTCCAGCATCTCTGGCAGGAATCGCTTTTGATTTTGTATTAATGCAAAAAGACAGTGTAACATCAGTCACTGGAAAAAAAACCCAACCTATAAAGGAGATGGAGAAACAAGCAAACCAAGCAGGAACTATGAGTTCTCAAGCACTCCAGCGGAGCTCTCCTATTCATCATTAGGATAAGTTCTGATGTTTTCAGGAAAGGCTTCACTCCTGAACTGAAAATCAGTGCAACAGATCTGTTTGCCTCAGTAATGCTATTCCGACAAATTCACATCGCTGTGCCATTTCTTTCTGCTATATCCCACTTCTGTAGGCCAGAAATCTGATGGTCTCACTAGCGATTTTTTTCCCTCTCACTGTCAGGTGTTGGAAGACAATAAGCAGTGGTGGAAGCTGCTCAACCGGAGTGGGCAGGCCGGTTACGTCCCTTATAACATCCTGGATGTGGTGAAACTGGAAGAGCTCGAACAGGTCTGTAGTCAGGTGATGGTAGCCTGCGGCAGGGCAAAATCAGCCACTGAGAATAACCTTGTATCTGGACCTCCCTGGATTTCTTAGGGTCAGCAGGAACCCTCACAAGCAGATGAGTCAGGGCCTGGGAGGTTCCTGAGTCTCCTGTGATAAACTCCCACTATTTGCCACCGTTTATCTCCCCCTGCACTGTGTACAGTCATCTCAAACAGATAAAAGGTCTCACACGGAGCTGTCACCAAACATCTGCTGGCTACAGTGGCTTGAAGTAGTTTCACGCTTTGCCTGTGTCTTCCCCCCAGGCTCACGTACTTCTCAGCCTACAGTTTACCACCTCCTCTGTTGTGAAATTGATGTTTTCAGGGCTGTACTGTAAGGAGGATGAGAGAGCTAATGCAGCCATAAGAGCAATTTTCGCCACCAAAGCATTGAGGATAGTTGTTGTTGCTGTTGGGAATTAAATTAAGACCAGACAGTTCTCTCACCAATTCAGCTCAGCAGCAGAAACAAACTACTGGAGTAGAGGCAGATTGAAATACCATCCAAGTGAATATCAAGTGAATACTGCTCACAAGCACCTTGTACTGCAAAAACGTGACAGAGGGCTCCAAATGCCCCAAGGAAGCATGGAATTTCTTCCCCCCTTTGGCATTTCTCAACTTGGGCAAAGGATAAAGTGCTCCAGCAGGCCTTTGGACAAAAGCCCTGGCAGTTCAATCAAGAAAATATAACAAGCCTCTTTCCAGACTGTTCTGGGCACTTGGCAATAGTCCCACTCAACATCCAGTTCCTAGAGCATTGATGTTTTAGCTCCAAATGGGATTTTGGCTTGTTTGCTTTTCGTGCTTATTCCTGTGAGGCCCCAGAATTGAACCCATTCCATGCAGCACTTCCCGAGTTCACGTGAACCTCAGTGGAGTGAGATCCTCACAGGGAGGACGCAGCAATTGGTCCCTCCATTTGTTACCATGGAAGGGAGACAAAATATCTAAAAAAAAAATAAAATAAAACACAGAAAATGACCAAAAAAATAACCCACGTTCTTTCACGTTTATTTTCTTTATCACCTAGGCTAACCAGAGGTACAAAGGAGACCTGAGCCCCAGAGGATACGGGCCATCCAGCCCAACTCACAAGCTGCCTGCCAGCTACGCTGGGGATAAATGGGGAAGTGAAATGTTATCGCGCAGCTCTCCCCACGATGCCAAAGAACGTACGTGGCTCCCATTGTGCCTCTTTTACACCACACATACTGCTCTCAGGCAGCTTTGTGTTTTAGGACTTGACTGAACAGCTTCTGTGAACGTGTGCTTCTGTTTATCCCCTGCCCCTGTGGTTTCCTCTCTTTACTTTTACCATGATGGTCTGTCTGCTGTCTCTGGGTGCATGTAGCCAGAGTGACCTACCAAATGCACATCTCCTCTTGCACAACAAGTGACTGCAGCTTTAGTGATAAGCAAGAGAGCAGCAGTAGTTTTAGAAGAGACATAGAGAGGAAATTCCAGGTAGTGCAAGAGCCAGTAGAGCAGCCCTGAGGAGCTCACTGACTAAGCTCAGGCAGCCTGAGAAAAGGAGGGCAAAAGGGTGATTTAATGTCGACCTAACCCTTCTTCCAGCTTGACCTTCCTCTTCCCAAGGAGAGAACCTCCTTTCCCTTCAGCATGATTTGTGTCCAAGCGACCATCCCCACTCAGGGCAATCCCTTTCTCTCACTTCCTTTGCTCTTGTCTCCTGTCACACGTGCAGTGCCCAGCTGGCCTTGTTCCTTCGAATGGTTTCAGAGAAATCCCAGCCACCAGATCTGTCAAGTATGAGATTTACATCACGCCCTCCCTTTGAACAAGCCATACAGAGACATGGAGCATGAGAAAGACCAGGAGCCTTGCTCGCCTCACCCCCTTGCCTCACCCTGAGCACACTTGTAGGATACTGGCTGCTGAAAGCCGCAACCAGGGTTCATCCCCTCTTCACCTCCCGTAACCTCCTGGAAGCAGAAGCTCTTTTGGGGCAATGGAAAGCCCCATGATACAAACATCGTAGTCACAGATCTATTAATAACACTGAGTTATTCTCCTCAGTTTCATGGAAAAAGTGATACTGGGTGATGTGTCACTGGAGTTCTATGAGTGTACTAGTCACTCCCAGTTCAAGCTTCCTCCCACTTCTGTTTAGTTGCAAAGCAAAAGCTGAAGGTCTGAAGATTTGGATCCGCAAATTATTAGAAGTAGCATTGAGGACTGAAGAGTGCAGGGAGCGGGGCTACAGCTTAGAAAGAAGACTAATTGTAGGTGATCACATGTCAGGTAATGGCAAAGGGGCAATGGGAAGAAAATAGACAGCAACACAGAAAAATGGGAACCTGTTTCCCAAAAACACAGTTAGGCCTCTGTGACTTCTGCTGTCTCATGTGCTCTGGGTTTTCTTTTCCCCTCTCTGCCACTAAGTTTGCAGGGCAATTTCCTTATCTCAGTAGCCTGAAGGGAACTAAGTAACTCAAAACAGGAAGATGATAATCTAAAGCAAAAATACAACAGCAACACAAGACACTGGGGAGTCCCTTGTCACCACCTGACAGCACTGATGATAGCAAAGTCACTGCCAGATCAGATGTTCTGCATCACTGAGCAAAATTCTGCTAGGCGATATGGAGAGGCTGAATGAAGTGTGATGAACAGGAGAGGTTAGCAACACAAGAAACAAGAGATCAGTCGCAATATATTTTTATATAAATAAGGTCAAAGTATAGGTGCTTACTGGCACTTGCTATAGATACCTGAAGCAGCTTTTTAGTGACTGTGACAGTGACTGCTGTGCAGATGATGAGCATTTGGCTGTTGTTTCGTGATACTTCCTCTCCATCATTCTGGAGAAGAACTGGAGAAATCCAGCTTTCTTCCAAAGAGAAAGTGAGGTTTCAAAAGCCAAAAGAAGCTGACAGGCTTGGGAGGAAAGGCAAGGAAATCCCGCTCCATCAGTTTGCCAGCATCCAAAACCTGTGTGGTCTCCCTCCACACATCTGTTTTTGATCGAAGTTTGAAGGTCCAAAATGTCATTCCTCAGCCTCCTGCTCTAATGAAGTACTTGAACTCGTTCTTTAGAACTAAAATACAAAAGTAAACATGTTCCCCTAATGTGTTTACAGAGTTAATATAGAAGCTGAACCACATTCTGATCTTCCTTGCAATTTCACTGCAAACGTTCATCTCACAGACCTTGTGACTGAAGACTTGGTTTCATTCCCTCTCTCAGCCCTGTGCTCTAAAAAGCGTGCCTTGTTTCCGCAGAACTTCTGCATCAGATGGATGAGGTGAACGATGAGTTGCTAAAAAAGATCACGAACAGTAAAATTCAGCCTCCCCAGAGGAATTTCAGAGTGGAGAAACCTCAGGAAGTTTTTGTGCCCCTCACCTTCGAATCCAGTTCTGAAGAAGTCAAAGCATGGCTGGAGGCAAAGTCATTCAGCAAAGGGTAAGATCAGCACTACTGCCGGTTGAAATGTTCTTCATTTAAGAAGGAGTGGGGAAGCAGCTTGCAAGATTTCAGCTGGATTTCAAGCCATTTGTATTTACCTTTAGACGCTGTGTTGCAAACTAGATTTTGATCATATTAAATACAGACTATGTAGCCAGTACATTCAGAGCCCAAACTGGCTCTCTTTTTTCTATGCTATCGAGTAATATCATCTGACAGTACAGCAAGTAGATCTAACAGCAGCTGCAAATAAAGCCATGGTCTTGCTAATCCTCATAACTCACAGCCAAGTGCTGTATATCGTTCACTGGTGGAGGTCAGAGTGCTGAACTTAAAGAATAGACAATGCATTCATTAACTCCATCACTGAGGATAAGGAAAAGGCTGAGGTTCTCAGTGCCTTCTTTACATCTGTCTTTAATAGTCAGACCAGTTATCCTTGGGGTACTCTACCCCTTGATCTGGAAGTCTGGGATGGGGAGCAGAGTAAACCCCTTATGGAAACAGTTAGAGACTACTCCACCTGGACTGTCTCTGGAAAAGCTGTCCTAAAGGATCAGTGAGGAACAAAGTCCCCAACCACGGCTAGCAAGTCAACCCAGTCGCAAGGACCAAAATGCTGCACACGGTCCAGGGCCACAAGTTACAGCTCATGTTCTGCACTATGAACAACGAGAAGTGTGAGGACTGCTCCCCAAATACGGTGAAATACACTGTAATACCCACAGATGATGGTTTCATGTGCCACAGATGTGGCTTCACCCACTCCTCGTGGCCTGCTGTCATCCTCACCATGAGCTTGGGATACCCAACAGCTGCTGCACTGCTAAAGCCTTGCATGTGACACAGTCCTGGTGTCCCATTACCACTGACTCATCACCTTTGGCAAGAGGCCGCGTATAACGCTGTTATCTATTGGTTTTGTGTCTTCCCAGGACGGTGGAACACCTTGGCATCCTTACTGGAGCTCAGCTTTTCTCCCTGAACAGAGAGGAGCTGAAGAAAGTGTGTGGTGATGAGGGAAACCGAGTGTACAGTAAAATCACAGTGGAAAAAAACCAGCTGGAGGTAAGCAGCTGTCTGGACAGCTCCTACCCACAAGGATGCCTGTGTCATCAGTGTCACATGTCCCATTAAACAAGCATTTTAAGAATACAATTTAAAACAAATAAAATAAAATCTAAACCAACCCACCAACAAAAACAGCACTAAAAATGCTGAGAATTCTTTTAAGCAAAAGGGTCCCAAATCTGTAAGGCAGATCACTCCATCTCCGCTAAGGACTGCCTTTTTGCTGTTCCCTTTGATACTTGCTCTGCTGGAATTAGTTAGATATTATGATTTAACCACAGCTTGAAGTTAGAATTCAAACTTCCTTTTCTGTTTCCATTCTAGAAAAACAGAGGGGAGACAGAGCTCCAAGAAATCATGAAGCGTCGCCAGGAGAGGATTGATTCTGCTAATTAAAATCTCTCTGCTTTCTTTCAGCTATTAGTCATAGTAGTGCAGAAAAAGGGAATTAAAGCAATGATCCCCAGTCTAGACAAGAGACAGCAGTGCTCCACATTTAGCAGTGTAATTGCCATCAAAGGGACAATTCCTCGAACACTGTTGATAAGGATAGACACTAAGACCATATCCCGCCGGGAAAGGTGTTTTAATATTGCATGAAGTTTTTATATATATATATATATATATTTTATACTGAAATTGTATGTGCATGTGATCGGAACAGATGAGGATTCACGCGGGTATGAATGTATGACAATGGCTGGATTCAAGAAAAAAAAACAAACAACAACACGGAGCTTTTAGAGCAGGGTTCTCTGTGCTCACAGTCCCCTTGGGAGCAGAGGGCACGGCATCCAGCGCAGAACAAGCCAGCCTGAATGCTTAGAGTCGGGACCACAGAAATAGTTTCTTTCCCCCACCCTTCGTGTCCTTCTCCATGGTAGATATCCCCTGCAGCCCACTAGCAAAGGCTTGGTGTCAGCTCACTGCCCTTTCTGTCCTCACATGCCCTCTCATTGGACGAGGTTAGAATTGCAGCACGCATTACCTAAGACTGGGCTGCTTCCTTAAATACCCCTGCCAGTTAGTGCTGCCTTCCAACAGTGGAAATGGGCTTTCATTGCATAACTAAGAGCAGGATCTGAGTGACAACTGAAGTGATTTGAATCTGCAAATAGGTGAGCTCAGCCTGATCATCCCTGCTTACCCAGAGACTGGGGCTCCGGGCAGCCACGCAGCCCTTCACCTTGGCGCTGATCCTGGGCCGGAAAGCTGCAGCATTGCCAAAGCCAGGCCTCAAACAAGGAGATAAGCCCCTGCCGTTTGCTCACACCCAAAGCCATTCCCAGGGTGGTCGCCACTCACCCTCACCTTCACGTTTTCATTGCAAAGAGTAATCTGAGATGTTTCCTAAGTAAGGAATGGCTGTTGTAATACAAAATAATTAGCCACAAGGAAAAAAAAAGCAAAAAAAAATATTCTGATTTAGTAGATGCTGCTGTTCTTCAATTCTTGTTTCTCTTATTAACAATACATGCATATGTATGCATCTTTCTAGTGAAATGTTCCCTCACTCTTACAGTCTACAAATAGGGATGAGGGGAAAACATCCCTTTTCCTAGAGATATAATCAAGTGATTGTGCATCAGTAATTTACTCGAAGTTTTAAAAGCTCAAGCATATAGTAGATTTCCTGTCCACAGCAAGGTGGACTCACTGTATTTATATTTTACTGACAGACAATCTTGCTAAGAACGCACTAGAACAAACATGACGTGCTGCTCACAGACGGGGAATGCTTTGCCTTTCTCATTCACACGTGCTGACTGGTTGGATGGCAGCTCAGGCCCAGACGGCATAGAGCCCTATGCACATGTTCTCCTTTAGGTGTTGTGAATGGTCCCACTTCCTCCACAGAGCACAACCACTCCCTGAAGGGTATATGTCTTGGCATGATTTGGGCCTGTGCTTGCACATTCAATGTAAAAAAAGCTCTGCAGGTGGCTGGGGGACAGATGTCTCAGTCTGAGAATACTGGTGCATCTCTTGACTTTGGCTTAGATCTTCCAAAAATGTTTCCAATGGATTATATGTTTTCTTCATCTTTAAATTGGACATTGTCAGCATCAGCAGAACTCGGGTGCAGGCAGGGAGCTTCAAGGGTCATGAAAAGGCTGGAATTTGCAAAGGGTACTCACCTTGTCAGGGAGAGATGAAGAGGACAGTCCTGAGAAGCTCAGGCTCTGGATTTGGGTGGAGATGAGAAGCAGGAGTGAACACTAACAAGCCATTGGTGGTGCAAGCACAGGAGGCTAAATCAATTCTACAATTAAAACAAAAACACATGGTGAGCTTGGAAAAAGAACACCATTCTTGTGTTTGTGTATGAGGTTACACAGAATCACACAGAATTACAGTTACTTGGGATTGGAATAGAAGCGTACGCAACAGTTCTCTGAAGCTGGGAGCCATGGGAGCATTTTGTTTAATAGAAGTGTCTGTAAGCCTCATTGCAGGTCACTTTTAAAATATTCCATGTGACTCAGCTGTGCACCTGTTATATTTGTACTGCCTGCAAATAATGCTATAATGTACTGTACATTAATGTAATTGAACGAAGGATAAAATAATATAACCATGCACTGTATAAGATTTATTAAAATAGTTAAGTTATACATATAACTTCATCTCTGCCTCTTTCTTTTGGGTAGAAAAGAATCACAGAATCACAGAATTGTAAAAAATTGTAAAAAAGAAAGCAACGGGACTCAAGAAATTGTTGTTAAGAACTGGCTTTTCCTAATAACTTATGGCTGCGGGTCTGAGATATACAGTAGAGTATCTGACATAGTGTTTCCTTTTGTTTCTTGGGACTGACATTCAAAAGGAAGGCTGTTATGGCTGTGATCGCGATTCAAGACTAAAAATAGGGCTAGGTGAAAATTCCACATATGGTAACTGGGGAAGATCATGGAGAAGATCCTCCTGGAAGCTATGCTAAGGTACACGGAAGACAGACAGGTAATATGGGATAACCAGCACGGCCTCAGCAAGGGCAAGTCCTGCTTGACCAACCTCGTTACTTTTTATGATTGCATAACTGCATTCAGTGGACAAGAGAAGTCACTGCTGTCATCTATCAGGACTTCACTACGACCTCTGACACTGTCCCTCATAACATCCTTCTCTCCAAATTGGAAAGATACAGATTTGATGGACAGACTGTTTGATGGATGAGGGATTGGTTGCGATTGTACCCAGAGAGTGGTGGTCAATGGCTCAGTGTCCGGATGGAGATCGGTGACAACTGATGTGCCTCAGGGGTCACTACTGGGACCAGTGCTCTTTAACATCTTCATCGGTGACATCGGCAGTGGGAACAAGTGCACTCTCAGCAGTCTGTGGATGACACCAAGCTGTGGGACGCTGTCGACACACCTGAAGGATGGGATGCCGTTCAGAAAGACCTGGACAGGATGAGCAGCGGGCCCAGGTGAATCTCATGAGGTTCAGCAAAGCCAAGTGCAAGGTCTTGCACCTGGGTTGAAGCAATCCCCGTTACCAATACAAACTGGGGGATGTAAGTAAGGATGGAGCCCAGCCCTGCCCAAAAGGACCTGGGGGTACTGGTGGGTGGCAGCTGGACAGGAGCCAGCAACGTGCCCTCACAGCCCAGAAAGCCAACTGCATCAAAAGCAGCATGGCCAGCAGGGCAAGGGAGGTGATCCTGCCCCTCTGTTCTGCACTGGTGAGACCTCACCTGCAGCACTGCGTCCAGATGTGGAGCCCTCAGTGCAGGAGAGACACGGATCTGTTGGAGCGCGCCCAGAGGAGGGCCACAGAAATGATTGAAGGGATGGAGCACCTCTCCTACGAGGACAGGCTGAGAGAGCTGGGGCTGTGCAGCCTGGAGAAGAGAATGCCCCGGGGAGACCTGAGAGCGGCCCTTCAGTATCTAAAGCGGGGATGTAAGGACAGATTCTTTAGCAGCGTCTGCTGTGGCAGAACAGGGTGAAATGGTTTCAGACTAAAAGAGGGGAGATTTAGATTGGATGTAGAAAACGTTTTTTATGATAAGAGCAGTGCAGCGCTGACACAGGTTGCTTGGAGATGGGGGATGCCCCGTTCCTGGAGACATTAAAGGTCACACTGGATAGGGCTCTGAGCACCCTGACTGAGCTGTAGGTGTCCCCGTTCACTGCAGGGGAGTTGGGCTAGATGACCTTTTAGTGTCCCTTCCAACCCAAATGATTCTATAACAATCAAATGTTGGGGAAGTTACCAGCTGAATCCAAGACATCCCTTTCCTCGGCATGCCAAATAACTCTCTCTCTGGGATGCGTGACCGAGAAAAGGTGCAGCACTTACACAGACGCTGCCCAGTGCTTTGCACTGACAGGCCACAAATGCCCAACCCCGTTCAACGGAGGGCCGAGTACAGCGAGAAGACAGGGGATATACAAGGGAGGTGTTCACACTGGAGGTTTGCAAGTCTCGGCAGGGGCTCTGGAGTCAATGAGAGCAAGTTTCCTACACTCACTTGAAACGAATGCTCCATTTTAAGTCACCCACGGGTCCACGCGAGGCGGCTGAAAGGCGGCTCCGCAGCCACGTGAGAACGCACGGAAACAACGGCCGCCCGCGGGGGCTGCCGGGAACGCGAGAACCCGCCCGCCCCCATCACCTTAGGGGCGGGCCGCAACCCACGTCGCCAAGGTGACCAATCCCCGCCCTTCCTGAGTCACCAAACCACCCAATGACGAGCTTCCTTCCTCCCCTCGCCTGCTGGCAGCGCCGCCTGGCTGCCGTCAGTCTTGTCTCCGCGTCGCTGATTGGCTCGCAGCGACCCCCAACCGAAACGGGATTGGGCGGAGCGGGCGGCGCGCCCTTCCCCGTGCCGAGGGTGTCGGGAGCGAGCGGCGGGTGCGCGCGCGGGCTGGCTCCCCTCCGGGCACGCAGCGTTCTTTAAAGGCGGCAGCAGCCCCCCCTTCACCCGCGGACTATGTCGGTGTCCCCCGTGAAGCGGCAGAAGATGGAGTCGGCGCTGGACCAGCTCAAGCACCACACCACGGTGGTGGCCGACACCGGGGATTTCAACGGTGAGGGGAAGGACGGGGCCGGGGAGGGGGTGGGGGAGTCATCTCGCTGAGCTCCTTCGCACGGAGTGGACGCGAACGGGCGGAGAGGGGGTCCCGGCTCCTGCCGTGCCCGCAGCTCCTGGCACGGTGAGCGCCCACCACGTCCACGGGCTGTGCGGGGCAGCGCCTCTTGCATCCCATCAGCCGCTTGTCTGCTGCTGGCCCACTCCTACGGCAGCCACTGAACTGCGTGGGACAGCAGCAGCAGGTGCCCGATGGAGAGAGCTTGGCACCGCTGTGCAATCTGTGCTGTAAGGGAGCGGAACTGTGCCCCGAAGATGGCTCCGCATGTGTACGTACACGGACTGTGGTCGTGTTGGTCTGTTACGTGCTTGGGGTACCTGACTGCAGGCTGAGCCAAAGCTTACACAGAAACTTACCTTAAAGACGTGGCAGCGGCAGCATCTGAAAGGTGTGGAGCGCTGGTGCAGGCTGTCAAGCACTGAGCCCAGGGAGCTGAAACAGAAAGGGAGAAGGTGAGGCTTGGGGGAGCTGAAATGACGCTCAGGCTGCACTGCAGGGCCTTGTGCTGGCAGAGGGCTGGTGTTGTATCAGTGGGAGGAAGGAGGCTGCGTGCTGCTTGGAGCGCTCCTGCAGCTGATCTGACTGCTTGTCGTCACCCGTGGGTCTGTCTTACAGTGCCAGCAAGGCTACGGACAACACCTGGCTCCCTGCCTGCGTCTCCTGAAGTTGCAGTTGTTGCTAAAGCAATTGCCAGTGTTTTTGTTATTTGTTGGTTGGTTGGTTTGTTTTAGATAAACATGTCTCTATGACAGTGCATAGGAAAAGAGGCTAGCTTGAACCGCTTCCAAAGCAGAAGTCAAACTGCCCCTTCATTTACATCTGCAGCCTCCTCGGTAGCTGCAATAATTGTGCGTTTTTAAGCAAGCCAGCCCAGTCTGTGTTTACTCTTCAGCATAGTTTTCGTCGTGCTCACGGTGACAAACAGTGGCACAACAGTCCCAGACACCTCCCCCCATGCCAAAAGCTTTTACTGAACAGCTGAAGTACAGGCTGAAGTGAAGTACGCAGCTGAAATACGCGTTTTAACAGCTTAACTACAGTTCAGCTGCTTTCTGGAAGGTCTCTTTCTGAAGCCTTACCATCAGCCAGATCGCCTTCACGTTGAACTAGCATCTGGAAAGCACTGAATAACTGTATCTATAGCCGTATCCCTACTAGTATCTTCTTGATATGCACTGGAATACCACCTCGCCCTCTACAAGGGAGAAGGGAACTGCAGCTTCCTGCCTGAGACGCTGTATTTTAACCTTTGGGATGGACAAGATTGCTTCATGTGTCTTTGCTGGAGCCCAGTGAGATTCTTCAAGTACTGCAGTGATGGAGAGTTGTATTAAGCTGTCAAAATATACTTCCCTAAAGCTGTGTGTCTGTTTCAGAATACACTTTTATCAATATACTGCTTTATTTTAAGCAGTCGCTGTGATTTAAAGTGTATGTTGAATACGCTGTTTTGTATGGAATGACGCAGCTTTGGGATCACAATCATTGCTTAGTGGGAAGCTATGGAAAAATGCTATTTTCTTCTACCACTGCACTAATAGAGTCGCATTCTGTTAACCTGCGTTTCCAGCTCTGGAGAAACACTGGGGAAGAAGGGCTGGCAATAACTAGTTCATTATTTTGGACATTCAGCTGTGTTAACAAGAGAGCCTGCAAGCAGGAACTGCTGAAGGGCTTGCAGAGGCCCTCCCCAGTTGCTGAGTCAGGCCCTGCGTGCCAGGCAGCTCAGCTCTGATTAGGGCCTGACAATGCACAGTCACAGCCGACTTTGGTAAACAGCTATATCACCTGAAATAGGTGTAGTCCAGGGCTTAAGATAAGCCCAACAGTCAGATACCCTATACATGGAAGGAAGCCGGCGGTACAAGAAAATCACAAGAGCCAATACCACGAAGTTGTCTTCAACTACTTGAAGTTCTGAAGTGCAATAAAACTCTTAACAGTTTTTCTAAGAGATGAATTTTACTTTTGTTCTGACTCTAACAGTTGTGGACAAACAAAAATCCAAATGCCTGACCCTGGAGGGGAAGAGAGGTTCCCTTGTCTTTCCTTTCCTCTGTGATTCCTGAAATTCAGCTATGCTGGCAAATCTGATTATGGAAGAGGGTTTCTATTCTCACATACCTTCAAATCCTTTGAGTCATTCAGGCCAACTGATTATTTTCAACAAGCGATCTTTATTTCCCTAGCAATTGATGAGTACAAACCCCTAGATGCCACCACGAACCCATCTCTGATACTGGCTGCTGCTCAGATGCCAGCGTACCAGAAACTTGTGGATGATGCGGTTGCATATGGAAAAAAACTTGGGGGGTAAGTCAAGAGTTCAGTTTTTTGGGTGGTTTTGTTAACTTTTTCTCAGTAGGTCTATATTTAAGACACTATTAACGCAGACAGTGTTTAATGCTCCTAGCAACGTGGTGGGTTTTCCACTCGTGTACTTGTATACCTGTCTCCAAAGGCAGAACAGAACCACTTCTGCTCTGCTCAATGGTTATTTGAGCGCAGGGATTTAATGGTAAATGGGCTGTGAAATTTGATCTTTAAATCAATGGCAAGGCTTGAATGCACTTTCTTTTTCCCTCCCATAGACATGATTTTGTTCTTCATGGTTTTTAGGTCAGAAGATGAGCAAATCCAAAATGCTTGTGACAAACTTTTTGTATTATTTGGAGCTGAAATACTGAAGAGGATACCTGGCCGTGTGTCCACAGAAGTAGATGCAAGGTTGGCTCCTTTTCCTCTGGGTTACCCTAAATCTTTGTACATGCAAAGAGAGACATGGTAGAGTTGCAGAAATACATTCTTGTCTGGACAGCTCACTGTTACAAGGCTAGCAGGAGTTTGTATTGTTAATATTTAAGAGAAGGAACTGCAGTTAATTCACTTGCTTTAACTTGGTGACAAAACTTTCTGAGAACAAATAACACAGAGACCTGATCTTTGTCGTACTCATACTGTTCCTTAAACAAGGGAAACCTCGTGCTTCTGGTATACTTAGAGCTTTGCTCATTCTCTCCTGGGATATTGCCCTCAATTTCCAAGAGACCAGTTCTAGCAGTTTATTTAGAAACAGGATTTGTCTGTTAACCTGCTCCTTGTTGCGTTGTCACTTTTAATGCTCAGTTTCTACACTCATTATGGAAAAACTTGAGAACGAGTTTTAGTCGATAGCTTTCTTGTGGAAAGTCACATCAAGCTCTGAATTCTCTGAATCAAACACCAGCAGCGCTGTCGCAGTGCTCTTTGTCGGGCTTACAGTCAAGGAAGCATCTCCAAGAAAAAACCCTGCTGCTAGAACATGAATTCTGACAAAATAGGACAACTGTTCTGAATGTTGCTATTAAAAACAAAGCACAACTTTTAAGCAGCCCTGTTCTTGTTCCAAAGGTTGTCCTTTGATAAAGAAGGAATGATTCAGAGGGCCAGGCGTCTGATTGACCTTTATAAGGAAGCAGGAGTTGGTAAAGATCGGATTCTCATAAAGCTCTCTTCAACATGGGAAGGAATCCAGGCTGGCAAGTAAGTACTTCTGTACCTGGTGTGCTGATTCATAGCCTGCTTCTGGCTATTCGCAGGCACTTGACAAACATGTTAAAGAACTGTTTTGAAAGCACAGCACCAGGAAGCCTGTTGCTAGGTCTACAGTAAGCATGGAGGGACACTGGAGCTTTCTGTTAATTAGGAAAAGGTTGTTCATACGAGGGCCAGGCCATTCATAAAAAGTTTCCCGAAATGTCACATTAAGCCATCTGCACTTGGTTCAATGAAAAACATTAAGTAGATCACCGGGAGCCTGGCAGTGCAAAACTTTGTTCTGTTACCTTTGAACTTTAAAGCTTATAAACTGTACCGCATCTCTAATTTAAGAACTCAGTAGTTTAACCTATTAACTTATTGCTAGAATGTACAGTAGGTGGAAAAAACTGCCATTTTAAGCCAGCCTATGTCTGCAGGGTTCTGGAAGCAGAGTACGGGATTCATTGCAACATGACCTTGCTGTTCTCCTTTGCTCAGGCAGTCGCCTGTGCTGAAGCTGGGGTTACTCTGATTTCCCCATTTGTAGGACGCATCCTGGATTGGCATGTTGCTAACGGAGATAAGAAAACCTATGAACCTTCAGAAGATCCAGGTTAGCTTTTTTTTTTAATGCAATAGCTATACATTCAAATTTTAATTAACTTTAAAAATCCCCTTGTGACACAAATTATGTTTTTTAGTATGTTCCAAATAACCACTTGTGCTTCACATGAATTATTCTGAAAGTCATCGATTTCTCCTCTTTAGGAGTAAAGAGCGTCACTAAGATCTATAATTACTACAAAAAGTTTGGCTACAAGACGATCGTGATGGGTGCTTCCTTTCGAAATACAGGAGAAATCAAAGCGCTTACAGGCTGCGACTATCTCACTATTTCACCCAAGCTTTTGGCAGAGCTCAGCAAAGAGCATGTCAAGCTAACTCCCACACTCAGTGTTAAGGATGGTAAGTCCACTTCTCTGTAATACAGACTTGCTCAAACTCCCTTTCTTCTTGAACGTTAAGCGTGTGCGGTTCCATCCAGCTCTGTGGTGCTTCCGTTCTGCTTTAAGGCTAAATCTTGACCCTTCTCTGGAGGAAATCATCACATTACAGCTGTACTACTACAACTGCTTATATATGGTTATTTCCTTATGGTCTCAATTCCCACTGAGTATGCCAATCGGAATTAAGATGGGTTTTGAGCATGCTTAAATACTTCGTCCCTTCCCCCGAGGACAGGAAATGGAGGAGGAACTTCATGCTTCATATACTCAGGATGAAATTTTACTGGTTGTTAGCAAAGATCCAAACAGAGTTTAATCATTATGCTAATATTGCTGTTAGCTCTGGGCATGCCAAAAGATGTTTTTCCCTCCAGAAATACTAGAAATGAAGTCGTATGCAAGGCTGATTTAACCTAGTGGTACTCTGCTTCGGTGGTTTGGAGTACACGTTCTCATTGCATTACTCTTGTGTTTCCGTAGCCTTATTAAAATGCTGCTTCTCAGCTCAGATGTTGAGATTTGTGTACAGCTGTAGCTGGTGCTTACAGGGTGCTAGCTAGCTCGTAGGCATATTATCAATTGAGCTTTTGTTAGGTGCTTGCCAAAGGATCAAAGACCTAATTGTTCAGCATATTTGCTTAGAATACTTCACTGCAATATTCTTGGTAGCATTGCTGGAAGTACCAGACCAATTAGAAACAGATACAAGATAACAGCACACCCATGAACGCTGTATTTTGAAGGAAACTGATGATCTAGATAACTTTCTTCAGAACACAGATGAGGAGTATTTTGAGTCTTGCATCCCAAAGCGTGCTCACATAGCAAGTTGTGCTGAAAGTGGTGTTAGGAACTTCTCAGCTTTTCAGGTGGAGATGGCCAGAAGCTTGAGACTGTTCTTAGGAAGCCCCTGGTACCTGATAACAAATCTGATCATAGGGTTTTGTTTATTTTTCAATTGCTTTTGTGCAGCTCAGGCCTGTGACCTTGAGAAGATCCACCTGGATGAGAAGGCATTCCGCTGGCACCACAACGAAGACCAAATGGCTGTGGAGAAGCTATCTGATGGGATCAGAAAATTTGCTGCAGATGCAGTAAAATTGGAGAGGATGTTAAAGGTAGATGCTATATCGTGCTGCCTCTTTCCACCTCACACATTCCTTTAAATACTGCAGCTAACCTTCAATTGCTTATGGTACAGCAAAGGATTAAGAAGCTGTCAGCAAGTTAGATCAGGTTTTATACAGGTGGTGCATGTTATGTAGGACAGGCAGCCTGCAAACTGGCCACCTGAATGGAATGAACTTGATAAACTCCAGTGAATCTCAGTAGGAATTCATGCCCCTTGTAGACAGACACCTGGTTTTTGAGGCCTAAGGCAGTGTTTAGACTCACAGTCAACATAACACTGCTACCTTAAGCGAAAAGCCTCAAAGTGAAAAGTCTAATTCTAGACTTGTTAACTGTCAGCAGTGATTTGAGACACACCAATAATAATCTTCAAAAAGCTGGAAATAAGACACGCTCGCATTCCTTATAGGAGGCTCCAAGAACAGATGCTGAGCACAGCCAAGCCCTGCAAAAGTTTTCTACCAATACAGGGCAAGGCTTTCAGACAGGATTAACTGATTTCTATGTTTTTATGGGGGGGGGAAAAATACAGTAATTATAAGTTAAGGTACTCCTAGACTGACAGCTACTCAACAGTAACATAACTTGCATTACTGAAGCAGAGTTCAGTTTGCAAACTGCCACTGATTCTGTTCACTTCTCTCTTTCTAGGAGCGAATGTTCAGTGCTGAGAACGGGAAGTAGAAGAGTCAGAGAGACTGCTCAAGGCTGAATGAGTGGGTCACCTGAAATTAAATGGATGTACAGCTGTCTTACCTGTAAAAGTCTTATGCTGTGTATGCATAGATTTCTGTATTCTGCTTTTTTTAAAAAACCAATTTGCAAAGGGACAAAACTTTGTTTTTGTGGCACTTTGTTAATACATACAAATTAACACATACTTTCCTCGTAATGTGTTTACTTCCTTGCTGCAGGGGAATTGCGTGATTCAGCTGACATAATGGTTTAATTTCCAGCAGAACATAATAGTGTGGTTTGCATTAAATCCTAATTGTCCATCTACACTCCTAACACATTAAGAAAACAGTTGTCTCTCATGCTGTCTGACTGTGACTTGAAAAAAAAAAAAGCCTCTTTTCAGAAGCCATCTATGGTACAGAAACCACAAGTACTGGGCTCCAGTCCTTTCTTGCCCTTTCTTTGCAGCTAAGGCAGTGGCAGCAGCAACTTTGAGTGGTAGAATTCATTGCTGTGTTGAAGCTGAACATAGTACTGCTGTTGCAACACCAGCCTGAGTTACAACTACCCTGATGTTGTTGAATGTTACACTATTTCAAAATTAGGTAACTAAGTCAAGCAGTTACTTGTTCACTTCATAACTGTTTCATCTGAGCTGACAGAGTGAACAAATGGATACAACCCAGGATTGTTTATTACAGCTTTGTGTATTGTCTTCAGGGCAAGTTACTGCATTTCTTTCTACCAGCCTTGGAATTGCTGCCAACCCTACCACAAAAATGACTTAAAACAAACAAAAAAAGCCCTCTCCATCATTCCTCCCTTCCTCTTTGTCCATGAGCTTCTTTTTTTTTTTGTGAAAGAATAAGAGCTATGGGGCAGTCTTCTCTGAGGAATGACTCAATCCTAAATGCATCACTTTCCAATTACAGGGCTCTCTATTAAGTGGGGATGCATCTGATTACATTTCATGGTGTACTTTGTTAAGACTAATTAAATATCTTCTTGGCTTACGTGGGTCCTGTTCCATCAAGAGTAGACAAGATGTGCCTATTTGTATGTGGATAATATTTAACTAATTCCTTATGAAGGAGCCTGAACTTCTAGACTTAGCAGCATTAAGACTACGGTGTTTATATACAAGCTATGCCCTGTTTGAATAACACAAGAAAAGCACACCAAGAGAACGGCTGATCAGTAAGCTCAGTCTGACCCATTAGTAGTATTGTCAGAATAGCAAACTGAGAGCTGTTGCTTCAAAGTGACGGATAGCTGTATGCTCACAAGCCAGATGCAGATCTGATAAGAGAGCTGTAGCGGTCATGTCTTCTGCATAGTGCTGGCATGGCTTAAAGTTGCACACCACTACTCAGAGTCTGATGGCTGCAGAGATGATAGACCAGAGAAACCAAGGCAAGCCAGAGCAACCAGAAATGCCTCCTGAAAGGTAACACAGCTCATGAGCAAGGAATTAAACATTTTCCAAAAGCTGCTGCTCCTTAACTAATAGAACAGACTATTGGGTAATATGGGAATTCTCAACCTAAGAGAAATATTTCTGCACATCAACAAGCCTGCTTAATCTAGCAAACAACATCAGATGCAACAGTGCAGGTGAAGAGCTGATGTATCCCCATATTCTGGGGCTGTGGAAGTACGCAAACACAAAATGCTGTTTAGAGAAGCCTGTGCAGTTACCATTGGGCGTTCACTGGCAGGTGATAACCTCTGTACAGGCTATTAGCTCACCTAGGTGGCAGGATGAGGTTCAGCCTGCCACAGCTTGTATATCAAGGCAAGCACGTCCTAATGCCTTACTTCTTAGCAAAAGAATTAGCAGGCATTTTAGGGCACCACTGCGGTCTTAAAGGTGGAAGGGTTCAGATGTAACTACACTGCAGAGACAGCACTGATCCTGGCTGGTCAATCCTTGTAACCAGCTCCAGTTCAGGGCAAACACAAGAGGGACTTCCTGTCCAAATTCTGCATTGACCATCCCAGTGGTATCAAAAAGAATGTTTTTGCTGATTCCTTTAGCAGAGACATTCTCCTGAGATTCATAATTATTCGGCATGTGTATTCATCCAAGGCAATGGAGTGCTATCAGATAGCCCTGAGGCACCAACATGTTTTTTCTGCAGAGGAACACAAAGAGTTACAAGCCAATTTCTTGAAACAGTTCAGCTATACATCCGCATCATTAGACATTAATGTACATCTAATGATTGTACATAATGTACAATGATTTTTTCCTGCATCTGTCCTAGGTTTCAGTTGCAAAACTGACTTTTTGACAGAGGGTCAGATTCAAAGCAGCTCCTTTGATATGGAAGTTTCTCTCACAACCAAGATGGATTTCTAAGAACATCCATCACCTGGCAGTTACAGCCCAGACAGTGGCTACTGAGAGATTAATCTGCTTTAAAAATCCTTTGCAATCCAGATCCCTTCTTCCCACTTTGTACTCAGAGTATGTGTTCTCTTGTATTTGATCTTGTTGGGCAGACCTGCTGTGCCCCAAGCTGGTGGTCTCTGCCAGAATAAGGCAAGCAGCATCAGTTTAAACTCCCTACAAAGTCTTTACCATACTGTGTATGGCTCTTCAGAAACAGAAGTGTTAGTGCTGCCTGAAAATCCAGCGAGGAAGCCCCATGCTTGTGAAGATGCTGTTCTTTCAAGTAGAACTAGGAATTAGAGAACGATCAGAGGAATCCAAGATCGCCCTCTGAATTGTACTCAGTAGGGGGACTGCTGCTGGCCTTTCACACTGCCTGAAAAAGGCTTCCTCTTCCTCCACCTCCTGCCCTTATTACCAACAGGTCTGCATTTCACACAGCCAAAGCACAGGCTAGCATTTACAATCCTTCATTTACAATTTGACATTGCAAACCTGGCAAACCACCAGACTTCTGTGAGTTGTGCCCATTGAAGCTTAAATTCCTGTGCAAAGGGTGACTCCAAGCCCTCAAGGAGTCCAGAGGGGAGGAAGCAGCAATTCTGGTCCATGAACTGATGCCATCAACATAAGCTCACGCTCCAGACCCCTCCACCCTGCACTTCACTCAGTAATCAAATCATTCTCTCTGAAAGCTGGGTCCTTGGTCTGTGCAGCCATCAAACAGCTCAGCAAATGTCTGGAAGCTGCCTGGTCTTTCCTTTGCAGTTAACCCTGCTGCCCCTGGGGAGCGCTCTCCCTATGTGTCTCATTGTGGGGATCATCTTCTAGCCTGGAGTTCTCCTACGAGAACACAACACAGGGAGGAACTCACAAGGGAAGAGAATGCAAGGAAAGTCTTAGGAGAGGGTACCCTGATGCTCATTGGCCTCCTTTCCCAAAGGAGGGACTGGAGATCCCAAAGGAGGGTCACTGGAGATGACAGTACACCCGTTATGGGTTTAGCTTAAAGTGACAAATATAATGGATTGATTTTTTTTCAAGGCAAGGTCTGTCTGACACGAACTGCTGCCCCTCTCCTGCCCCAAAAATCTCTTAACCATGGAACTTTCTCAGTCAGAAAGAAATAAACAACATTTCTAAAGAAATCTCCCAGTCAGCATTAAAATAGTGACACATCAAAGTTGGCCACCTGGGGAAGTGAGGAGTCCAGTAAAAGCTTGCTGTTTTGGAATCACATGTCCTGAACCCCGCTGAGCTGATAACATCACATCTCTGCGAACAGCCAGCTTTGCACCACGTCAGAGTGGGAATTCAGGTGTGCAAAGTTTGGGATCTTACTGCTACGAAGCTGTCACAGGCTTTAAGCCCCACTTCAGCCAGCTCCTGTTATGATTGTGGCCCTTTCCCTAAGAAGCCTTTGTTTTCAGCCAATCTGTTACTGCTCAGCCTTGCATCTTCACCCTAACCGGGTCCTTCATGCCAGTTAAAAGTCCCTCCCTGGGACGACAGCAGAGGTATGCCCACAAACAAAACCCAGCCACCTTTAAGGTGACTCAGTGGATGCATCATTCAGCTGGGAAGCTGTGAACAGCAGTTCCTAACGGGTTTGTATTTCAGGGCTATTTATCACCTAAATGAAACACGATCTCAAGAGCAAGAAAATAACTCAAGCACCACTTAAAAATATCATGTAATCAAACAGTAACACTAGCAGTCAACTAGAAAGCAGAGATGGACAAAGCATATTCAGCAGAGCTGTGACTATTTCTGTAGGTCTTTCTGTTTTAGGTTGTTTTGAAACTTCCTGTGCTGCAACACATTGAGGCCCATTTACTCTATGAAAGTGGAAACTTGAAACGATCAGCATTACATGCAGTGAGGTTCGTTAAGTGAGGATCTGGTCCAGCAGGAGACGAACAGCTCCAATGGTCCCAGCAAAGCCCTGTAGCAGCTAGCAAATCCTAGTGGTCAGTCTCAGAAAGCTAAAAGGTGCTCCAGATCCCTGACAGACATAGCCATGTTTCCACGGGGACAGACTGTCAGCAAGAAATACACACAAATGTAAAACACACTACTCACATTTGTCATCTTGGCTTTCACAACAGGTTCCAGCTGTTCTCCAGCTGTTTGAGGTTTGCATGCTGCTGCAAGCAGCCAGGAGACAGCTCAAAGGAGAGAGGGTGCTTATACAGGGAGAAAGCTGAGAAAGCAAAGAGGAACTTTTCCAGTGACTCATCATCGGACCCTACAAATTGCTCACCAACATTGGCAGTTGGTTTCTGAAGGGTAAAAGCCTCCTCATGGGCATGCAGGCTATACCTCACACCTCCAAACTATGCCATGGAAAACAGCATGGACAGAATCAGGAGCAGGAAGAAGAGGTTAACCTCTCCCCAAGCCCTTCCACAACCTTCCAGTTGAAGTAAGGCAAGGCCTTCATCACTATTGCCCAAGATACGATTTAAGGCAAGAAAGAGGCTGCTTTTCCTCTGTTGCTTCTGAAATAACCCTGAAGCAACTTACAGCAGGAAGAGTATCTTGATCACTGCTCTCCTCTGCTGGTCTCAGTGGGAATTATTCTTTTATAAGGAAAGGCACAGTTTACAGCTGTTCTCCAAGATTTCCTGCTGCACATTTACACAGCATAAACCAATATAACCTATAGGGTCTATCCCGTCCCTAGCAGATTCTACAAATACATAAATAGTCAGGATCTATACCAAAACACAAACAAATCTAAATCAGGAGGACTGCTAATGGCAGGCAGCATCCATGGTGAGAGGAATGACAAGAGCAGAGGTTTCATTACACAGACACTGAGCAAACACCAGGCATCACTGAAATACAGCCTGCAGCCTATTCACTAGGAACCAAGCAACTTCATACAATTGAGATAAATAAGGTTCATTGTTGAGACAGACCTATGATCAATGATTACACAGCCAAACCTCCTGCTGTCTCTGTGCTTTACATAGCAATGGAAGTAAGATTTCCTTTCTACTGGGAGAGATCTTCAAGAGGCTCTGGGTCTACCGGCCACTTACCTGGGGGCACACAGAGACACAATCACCCTGTGCCTCACCTACTCACATGCACAGCAACACGGACCAAGCTGAGCTCACATCACCATATGATCTCTCCCAAATGCATAAGGAACCTATCTATGAGATATCTATCTATGAGATATCCTCATAGCACAGCAAAATTCTGCCTGAGAGGAGGCCATGAGATGTGCTGTTCCTCCACTAACCATACACCATCCCAGATCCTCTGAGGTTTCATTTGCTGCATGGCCCAAGGAAATGAGAAATAACAGTGACAGCAACCCACTGAATATTGTGCTGCTCTCCTAGCAGTATCTCTAGAAATTATTCTGTGGAGAACAGCAGTGAGGTGTCAGGGGTCCTCAGGCAGGTGTGGTCTCAGAGCATCTGTCTCCAGGCACATATGTAGCCACTGGATGTTTTTAGTGGCTCTCTCTTTGTACTTCAGCTGCTTTTAAGTCATTGTCATTAATATCTTCAGAGGAAAACAGAGCAAAATTTTTATGGGAAAAAAGCTGAGGATGTTTTGTTGAGGCTAAAAAGTCAACTATGTCCACCTCCTCTGAATAAAATCATGAAGCACAGCTAAAAGGAGAGCCAAGTGATCCTGCATTACCTGGAATAGATATGAGGACAAAGACAGCTCACTTCGACTGTTCCAGGGAACAGTGCAGCAGGTATCACAGGCACTGTTTGAAACCACCAATAGGGTACTGGTGTACATCCTTTCATGCTCTTTCCAGTGTAGGCAAGGTGCTCCAGAGCTGCCAGCTCTCACTGACACAGTCATTATGTAAACCAGTCAGATAACAAGGTAATATCGCCAGCAGACTTCAGACAATTGATTGCAGAAAGTACCTCAGCAAGGCACACAGAACATTCCTCCCATAAACATATATTCCTTCTTACAGGCTTGAAATCAAATTGAACGTTAATTACTAGTATACAGCCCCAGGCACTTCCTGGCAGCCAGGAAAGAGGATGGTTCAAGCTGCTACCAGGAATACTTGTAAACCCAGAGCATCATCTCTGTGCAAGGAAGCAGATTTAGGGCTGTGATAAGCTGGGGCAAGGCACTGTATTGCATTGAGCAGCTCAGCTGTAAGCTGCTAGGCCCTCAGGTCCCACAGAGGGCCTACCAGGACCACACCTCAAGTTACAGGTAGACTAGAAATAGAATTTATTGCTTTTTAAAGATTTATTGTGGCAGCTAGAAAGGTTTTACTTCTACAGCAGATGCAGGATATCTACTAGGCTACATCAACACTGCCGCATTCCTCCTCCCAGCTCAGGCTGTGACAGCATCCAGCACTCTTTGGAGCAGCTCCAAACAAAACTATTTCCCAGTTTCAAATTACCTCAATGCAATCTGAGGTTGGAAATCACCAATTACCTCCTTCTCTACTTCCCATTCGCCAGAAGGAAGCATTTCTTTCTCCTCCTTTAACAAACCTGAAGTTCCTTCAGAAACACAACAAACCAATAAGCATTTACAGATCTCTTGGCAATACCCATAAAGACTTCCGCAGTAGTAGAAGCTGTACATATGAATCTTGTTGTCCCTCAGTAACAGGGAGGGAGATCTCTGCTGAAACACCAAACAATAGCCTCATCCTCTCAGCAGCAGCAAGAGCACCAGATCAGTACTGGAAAAAAAAACCTCATAATAAGATCAAGCAGCTGAATTTGGCTACTTTCCATTTCCAAACCACAAATACAGTCTTAAAAGCATTAGAAATAAATCATAAAATCATAGAATAGTTTGGGTTGGAAGAGAGCTTAAAGCCCCCTGCTATGGGCAGGGACATCTCCCACTAGAGCACATTGCCCAAATCCCCATCCAACCTGACCTTGAATACTTCCATGGACAGAGCATCCATAGCTTCCCAGGCAGACCACTCCAGTGCCTCACCACCCCCACAGTAACAGTAGTGGTATTCCCCCCACACACAGACACCTGAGAGCTCTACTCAAGAAAAGTTTACTATTACCCTTTAAAACACAGGTTAGGTCAAAAGACACCATTAACACACATCCAGCAGCAACAGGAACAGACATTTCTAGCTCCTCCACAGGTGAGACTGAGTTTGCCTTCACATAGAATCAGGCTGCTAGAGGCAGAACTCAAATAAATAGATTTCCTAAGTTCTCTTCTACCCCAGCAGGCCTTGTACACAACTTCACAGCCTGGAAGTAGAGCACACGATCATACTGCAAAACACTAGCCGGGTCACTCAGACTGGTTCCACCAGCTGAGGTCCTAGTGTCCACAAAGCTGATTTAGCCAGGGACTTTAAAAGATACGGTCTGAAACTTCTAGAGAAGTAGCCCATGCAAAATAAGAAGCTAAAGCACAAAAGAGAAGTGCAGTACTTTCCACAGGTAGCTCAGATAATTTTACGATGGCCACTTTCATGCATCTTGGAAGAGTTTCATTAAATTTCTCAGTAATTTAACTGTGAAAACACTCACTGCTCCATTCGCTACCAAAGCGATACAGTTCTTGTGGGAAGGTTGCACTCAACTCATATCAAGCCATAACTAAAACACCACAATTAACTATTTAATATATACACATATATGCAATATTGTAAAAAGCATAGATAGGAAGGTTCAGGAAAGAAAGATTTTATCACAGAGAGATGTTGCTACATGCTTGAAGAGGAACTTGGCTGCAAGAAATACCTCTTCCTCCTAGATGAGGCGAGTGCCTGCACCCTCGTGCCAGCAGCAGAGCTACAGGATCTGTAACCTCACACATCAGGGAAGCAGTTGGCCAGGGTCAGTAGCACGGTTCAAAGGTAACTCTGAGGCATTTGAAAAGTTGCTCAAGAGACAATAAGATCCTGCAGCTACGGAGGAAGGGGAGACAGGAAAAAGGTGCCTCAGTAACAGCCAAACCTAACTCCACATACCTGCAGACATAGTCAAGAGAAGAGGGAGTAGGAGATGAGCTCGCTAACACAGATCCTTACCTGCACTGGTAGCAGCTAGAGTTCCCCATTTCAGCACTGGGGCTTTCTGTCTTCAGCACAGGCTAGGTGTTTTGCAGTGACTGATGTACAAAACTGAACCTCAACGTCCACATCCATTCTGAAACAGAGCAAAACCCCAGCAACTACGTAAACCTTCAGCCTACGCATCTGTTTATCCACACAGAGCTTCCTCGCACAACTTTTTTTCCAGCTTCATTCACCTCTCCTACAGTCACATCTGAAGCCAGTTCACAAACTCCTAGCAACTGCCCAGATCCCTATGCTTCCTCAGTTAAGAGAGACCTGCTGTCTCCCAGAAAGGCTTTTAGCTATCATAGTCATGGAGACAAGCTTTGAAATACTGAAACACAATCTTCAACATTCAGCCAGTAGGGACAAATTAAACAGAGGAGGAGAAATCCCAAAGAACAAGTATGCAAAGTTTAAGGCTTGATTTAAAAATCATTAAACTCACCTAGAACCAGTGCTTCCTAGGCACATTTGGCAAGCCTTCCTGCAAGCCTTTCCAAAGCCTTAGGGCAGGGATAGCTCCCTTTACCACTTTAGCCCAGTGACCAGGACATCCCCATAAGATGGGCTTCACCTGAGCATCCCCTGCCCCAGAAGAACCCCAGAAGTACCCAGAAGTTTCTAGCACAGAGGGCTACAAACAACCTTCTTTTTGGTGGAGGCAACTTTCTGCAGTATACCTCTTCTAGGTGCTTTGGTTTAAGTGCCAGAGGTAAGGTTGTAGTCTCTCCTGAGACAGCTGGGGAGAGAGACCTCACACTCCAAACGAAGCAGGAATTTCTCTGGTTTGAGATGAGTGGGAACTGGCCCATCAACCGTGCTCATACTGCAGAAATGGTGCAGAGGCTACCCTGGGGCAAATCCACATCTGCTTTTATGGACACCTCCTGTGCAACTGTAGAGAGAATGCAAATGTGCCCAAGATTTTGCTGGCATACCAGGCTGGAAAAGGCTGCTCTTTCTACGCTTCAGTTGCAGACTCCTAGGGGAAATAGTGCTGCATCTCCCTACACATGTGGGTCTGATCCATTCAGTGGGATCCTGTAAGTTTCTGTGCGCAGAGATCCTGAGTCCCTGAGTACTGCTGCAAGAGAAAAGCGTGTTAAAGTAACAGAGCCTCCAACAACAGATTCTACTCAGGGCTAAGTAAGGATCTAAATTAACATTTTAAGCTTTTATTTTCATTGTAGTTCTCAAGAAGGGAATCAAGTGATAGAAACCTAATTAAAAAAACAACCCCTTTAGAAAAAAAGCACTTTTTGTTTAACAGACTGTACAGGCAGCTTAGCTTGGAAGCACAGAATATAAGTGGGCAAGTGAATAACTTCACTTTGCTCTCACTGGAAAAAAAACATACTAAAACAATGACAAGTGAATTTGAGGCTTACAACAAGCAGCCTGAATGGAATTAAAAAGCAAAAAATACCTTTTATTTGGGGTCAAATGAAACATTTTGTCTCACAGCTTTTGCTACAGCCTTTCTGTTTATATATTAGGTATAGGGAAAAAAAAATGAAATATTTCAGTGATTTTGCAGTGATTCTTGACTAAAAAGTAACTTCCCACATTCCGCTCTGGACTCCCTAGGTCTCATTTTATTATTCATTCCCTAAGGTAATATCAAGGTTACAGCTACTGACACACAGACATAGAAACAGTCTTTGTGCTGAAGAGCTGTGGGTACTCAACATTTCAGCCTGATCTTTCTATATGGATTTAGCTACTTTTATAGTAGAAAATAAGGAGACTTGGCAGCATTCTCTCTGCTTAAACCAACACACATGCAGAGATCTCCCTCCACCAGGGATACAAAACTCAACTTGAAACTGAGGCTAGATACTGCCCTCCTAGGTAACTGTCATTACTACGAACAGCTCAGACTTCAAAATAGTCTAATGGATATAAATCTCCAGCATTCCTTAAGAAAACCAAAACCAAGTTCAACTGTAGATCCATCTAGCACAGCATCGTACCTCCCACAGTGGCCAGCAGCTGTTGAAGAAGATTTCCACAGAGCAAAGGAAGCCCTAAGAGAACTCCCTTTGTGCTCTGCTTTCCAGTGGAAAAGCCACTGGGGGACTGCTCTTTGGGGATCAGAAGATCTGCATTTCTCAGACCAACCTCAAACAACAGGGAAAGGATCAGCCTCCTACCACATGAAGAGTTTTCTTACAGTGGTATCTGCCAACGCAAGGAGTTTTTCTTCAAATATCTTCAAATCTAATAGACTATAACTGCTATTATAAATGCATCATTGGCCATGCTCCTAACCTTTAATCAGGTTGACAACCACTGCTTACTCTCATTTCCCATTTGTCCTGGGAAGTTCACAGAATCACAGCACCCTCCTGACAACAGTTTGCCTAAGGAAATGCAGCACCTAGCAGTACAAGTCCCATTCTCTCATTCCCAGGGATATGTAGATCCATTTTTACTGCTAGAGTCTAACCTAGGAGATCAAGAGACCAGAACAACCCCACAGGTTCCTCAAACTCACTTTAGGTGGCATCACACCTACCTAACCGTCATTCAATTGCTCAAGATTAGACACAACTTGAAAGAATCAGATACAATTCAACACTGGTCCTCCGCTTTACATAAAGCAAAACTCCAAGATAGAGAACCTTTTGGGAGAAACAGCATTTAGCAACAGCCTATTCCAACTGGAGATAATTGCTACCAAGGAAAGCATGCAGGGTAGCATTAGCACCTGAGGCAGCAGCAGATGACAAAACACTGAAGCTTCATGAAAGACTTTAACTGCGCTACCTTCATTCTCCTAAGAAAGAAAGGAGCAGGGGGCAGCAGGCCCTACGGCCACAGATTACTGGGGAGCCCCAGGTACAGCTTGCTGCATACAGCTCAATATATAGTCTAGCATTAACATGTATTTTGTGCTATTGCAGCCCCGGCTGGTGTCACAGGTTTCTGCCTCTCTCAACTGCATGCCACCTGTCCAGCATAGGTGCAGACATGGCAGGCCCATCCTTGGGAAGTGACAACAGGAAAGTAATCTTTTTGCACTTGCTGTTTGGGTATGGAGTTCGCTAGTGCTTGAGGAGGAATGAGGATGGCTGCATGGAGCAGTACCACCACCTTGTGGGGAGGCTGCAACAGTCCAGACAGCTCTTTTCCACAGTTCATACTGCTGCAACTAACCAACGGGCAGAAACACAAAATCAGCCTTCCCACATGTTTGCAGGTGCTTCTACACACTATGCAAGCACACAAAGCTTGGTGCGTGGGAAAGCCTTTCCTCCCTCTTTGAACATCCTCTTGCATCACACAACTCAGTCTGCTGAGGAAAACAGGCTGCTGCTCCCAACACTGCTCTTAGTACCTCCTGTATTCTCTAAATGAGGGTGCAAGAGAGGTGCAGGAGAGTACAGCTCTTGGGAGAAGAGTCCATAGATCTGACACAGTAAGTCAGTTACTGTATTTTGAACCTTCTAAGACAGAATTTTGGTTGCTTAGCCATTGAGATAGACTAGAATATCCTCAATTTCTGATTTCATTAAGCCAGGTACTGCTACAAAGCGTCACATTTCCCTTTCTTACACCACCATAAGATTTAAGAGTCAGTCCTTCACTTTCTGTATTGGCTGCTGAGATTAAAGAAAGTGGGAGACAACCATTAAGACAGAAAAAGTTGCCTGCTTTTAAGATACTGGTAAAGTGAGGCTACTTTTTTAATTCTTCATTAGTCTACCTTAAGCTACAGGAACTGGCCCAAAGCAAGTGACTGTGGTAACACTGTGCTGATGCAGAGCAAGAGGCTGACCAGCACCTGCCTCATCATGATAGAAGAGAGAGAAGGAAAGCATGACCTGATATGCCACTTGCTACTTGCTTAGTGGAGCCTTCCAGGACAGTAGCGTGACAGCTAATTCCTTACAGGGTATACCTCTCAATTTGTGGGATTCATCTGTCCTACTATTATTACTGCATTTGGTTCACTGCTGCTGTCTAGGACAAGAATACAAGCTACATCCAATGACTGCATTCTCAGTTCAGTTAATTGCCCCTGCTGTGGCTGTGAGACCCTATGAGGGAGCTCAAAACTGACAGTTGTTTGCAACACTCAAAAAGAAGTTTCCTCCCTGCTTTCCCTCCAAAAGATAATACTTCGGAAGCTCTAGGAAAAAAATCTATAAACATGTTCATACACTAGTAGAACACCAGTGTAACTCACTAATAGGATACTAGTGTAACCAACACAGCCGTTAGACAGCAACAAGGGCTGAGTTCAAACTTCCCATAACGGATCTTTAGGCAAATGCTCTGAAAGCATTCTGAAGAGAGGATGTTCCCTCATCCAAAAAGCTTAGGCTGCCCGACACCTTCTCTGGCTTCAGAGGATCTAAACTGCCTGCAGCTACGTTATTAAACTGTGGGAGAGGTATAGTAGCACAGAGGACTCATGACCAAAGCCCAGAGTGTTGAGGATTTGCCTGTTCATCATCTTTATGCTATTCAATCTTTTGCCCCGTCCAGAAAGATCTCCTCATTATTGTTACAACCCCAAACTAAAATCAATTAAGACACAAAAAAAGCATCAATATTCACATCACCCCCAAGCAGCTGTTGCTCCAGCATGCAAATACGCTATTTCGAGCATCCCTCCTCAGCTTGTGTAAAACTGTTGGCAACAGCTCTTATTACTTGTTCTCTGCCTTTCCTTCCTCCCCTGCACAGATCAACTACACAGCTCTGGTGGAGAGCATGGTGCTAGGATGCACAGCGATATATGGTGGTGGTGATGAAGAAATCTTTTGTGTGACTTCCTGAAAAATACAGGAATGCTTCTCTTCAGCTGTGAAACAATTGCTGCAAAGAACATCCTAGGGACAAATCATCTGAGAAAGTCCCCTTCTCCCTTTGGATTCAGCTCGCAACTGTTTCTGAGCTGCATATTGCAGAAGCAATCTGGTGCTTCAAGCAGATGTCAGTTTGCCCACCAGAATATCAGAACAAAATAGAATACGCTCCCTTGTGTTAAGCCTGCTTATAAAATGCAGACCTGCAACTCCTACTCAAACAGAAGTGGAAAGATGACAATTCACAGCTCAGTGCATACACTGAAGGCCCTTTTCTTATCTCCTGTCAAGTCCTTCAGCTTTTGTTTGTTTGCTCACACCTCATTCTAACAACAGGGACTCACCATGCACTTGTTCCTCCTTTTTCCCTAGAGTAGACTTCTCATTCTTCCCCTTGACAAGGGAACTGCAGGCTCTCTAACCTATATTCAAGTAACTCCAGCTATATTCTGCTTCAGCTCCGGAGGGAAAACCAACACACTGCAGCAGACGTGATAAACAAGTATGTTAAAACTCCTGATACTGCCTCTAGCTGATTTCTGACCAGGTCAAAACAGCTATGTGTGGTTTCTTACATCACCAGATGAATCATGATCTTTACATTCTAATTAACTTTATGCTAAAGATTAGCATCTCCGGGGTGCACCAGAGAACATGCTAACTCTGTCGCAAGTCAGACACTGATAAGGTCAAGAGTCACAAGGAAATAGGCAGGAACACTTCTCATATATGTGAATGAGGCCTCTCAGAAAAGAAAAAACCCAAGAGTGCACAGCAGATAAGAAAAATACTTAAAACTTGGCTACTGAACAGTGTTATCATACCGCGTTCTTACAACTTGGGAGATGAAAATATATGCCATTTTAAGGCATGGAGCAATTCTAGTAAATTGCTGGCAAAAGGAAACTCAGGATAAGAATCATCTCCTGGCTGCTTGGGGTGTACTTTACAAACCTGCTTTTCACTTTGACCACAAGCAAAGCACAAACCACAAAGTCAGAGACAATACAAAACGAGTGACTTATTCTTCACAAATGAAGCTTAAAATGAAAGGCTTATCCAAAAAAACAAACAAACACAACACTCTTCTTGTAATCACACCTCCTGCTTTTAGTTGATGTAAATACATTTCAACCAAAAGAAGGAAATATATTGTTACATTTGCAGAACACAATTAACATGGAACTAAAGCTAGGGATTATACGACAATACTCCAAGTCAGAGGGACCTAAGAGATCACCAAGTCCAACCGCCTGACCTCCTCAGTATAACCAAAAGACAAAACATAGAGGACGTGACCCAAATGCATCTTGAACATTGACAGGAATTAAACCTCTAAGAATAATAATAAAAAAAATTCATTGTTTCTAATCTTTGGATAAAACCGGTCACATTGCAATAAGAACTTAGAACTATCATCACTAATTGCTCACAATTTGTAAACATGATTTCCTGAGGATGGCCATGCTACTCCACTGTCCACATGAGAAGGCTGTTTCAATCACGATTCTTTCCCTCTGTTGCTAAAAGTTAAGCCACATCCCCACAGCCAGGATCCTTCCTTCCTCACCATCCTCTGTTAAAAGCCTGTAGGTGGACACACTTGCAAACTCCTTCTCCGGCCACTTCCTGATGGACTGCACTGCACTGTGCAACTCTTCCCCTATTTTACAAAAGCAGCTTCAACACCAGGGACCAGGGATCACTGAGGAGATGGACATGTGAAAGAATGAAAATACACACAGTAACATCTGCTTCTATAAAGCAAGAAGGAAGTGTTACAAAAAAAACAGAAAGGCAATGTACTTTGTATATCACTGTACTTCTTACTAGAGCTACAAACAAAGCAATTTCAGCAGACTGCCAGGAAAAATATACAATAAGGAATTGATCAAAGCCTGGAGAGGTCTGAATACTCTTTGTTCACCTGGCAGCTTCTTGATGAGACTGTACAGAACTTCACAGCAACTGAATGAAAAGGGAAGACATGCTAGACTCTTTTTTATGTACAAACAAGAAATAGAAGGTCTAATGATTTTTACAAAGTTGCATGGAGGCAAAGTTTGAAAGATATTACAGACTTGTAGCCTCTCAGATTCTTTCAGAAAGAAGATTTTGCTTTGCAGCTGCAGTAAGGGGTTATACCCATCACTGTCTTATCATAGGAGTCACACACCTCCTCCAGGAGGTGGAATACCCAACTACGGCCCAAGTTTCCTACAGTCAATGGAGCCTGGGGTGGGAAGCTTCATCTTTTGTATTCAAAGAAAGCTTTTAAGGACAGAGCATCTCAAAATGACCCTAACTACAAATACTACTACAGTATAAATACAAAAAACATTCTACATCATTCCAGCAGACAGTCTGCTAGAAATCCAGATGGAAAGTATGTTCTGATGGTGACAGAGGCTTACAAATCTCTAGGCAAGCTTGCCAGAAATGAGAAAACCAAAGCTAAAAATGTTATAACAGTTTCATCGGATGCTCAGAAAGAAAGACAGTCAGATTTCACCTAGCAGTTCTTCACAAGATGGATCCATATTATCTGCTACATTTTTTCTTTTGTCCATAAGATTTCAGTGAGACAACTGCAACGTACTTGCCAGAGAGAAACAATAACTGTAACACATACACCACAAAGCAGAACAGCTAACCAATTAGAAGGCTATTTAAAAATAGCTGAGCAAGGTTTTTAAACTAAGTCCATTAATGTGAACATGCAAGAGCAAAACAAGGGCACATCATGCCAGCAGCAGCACCACAGTGAAACACCTTCAGATAACTGATTCTGCTTTATTCCACAAAGCTAAGCATTCTCCATCCTATTCCAAGTATATTTAAGCGTGACAGATACATTCTGAATTCAGACAGCAACTTTGTGATCTACCAAAAGAAAGGTAAGAACACCTCTGGAAGGGCACGTCACCATGGAGATTCTTACGTTTGAATCACAAATGACAGATGATTGGTATAACATCAGCCAAGAACATGGTCTTCATCCTCAGCAAACAATATTCATAGCCACTGATTTTGTTGTTGTTGTTTGTTTTAAACAAGAGAGTTCCTCACCACTGTAAGTTAAGGGTCTGGAGAAGAAGCAGTGAAAGATGCAGTAACAAACGCAAGGTGGTTTCATCATTGCTTCTGAAACATGATGCACTTCCAAATTCTCTTATTCACAGCCTTCCTCCATTCCGTATACGGAGAACCTAATATTGCCACTTCAACATCACAGTCACTTCATAGTCCAGGATAGAAATTTAAACACATTTTATCCAGTTAAAAGACAAAGTCCTTAGCCTTCTGGCTCTTCATCCATCCTATTCGCAAAGAAACCTTCTCCTTTATTTCCTGCTGAATGAAACACATCCAAACATGACATCACCTGTTAGTCCACAGCCAGGAAAGGACTTCTAACACACATTCACCTGAACAAAAGAAGATTTTTGTGGTTATTTAAATGTGTTCTTCTATCTGACAAGAAGAAAGACAGTCAAACAGCCAAGCTATTACCAAAGAAATTAAATCCGTTCATTGCCAGAGTCCTAACACATAGCTAAATGCTAACTTGGAAAAGCCCCCAAAAAAAAACCACAAAAGAGAAATTTTGCTTAACAGAACTATTTAGAAAAGCCTACTGTTTTACTCCACCAGCCTGATGGATAACTGTGCACTTTCCAACCCATTTTATACAAATGCCTTTTTAACAAAAGACTTATCAGGCTGAAAAGACAGATCAAGCAGAGACAACATGCACTTCAGCAGCTAAATGAGAAAGAAAATGTCTGGGGGACAAGATTCCTGGAGTATTCCTAGTTCTCATCTCCCATATTGCCTCACCTGACATTGCAAAGAATAAGAAGATTCTGGACCGCTGGAAGGGTGGAGTTTTCATTCTGTCCTGTCACCAAGTGTCTGTCCAGCACAACGTGTACAGCATCTGGTTCACTGGCTGCATACAGGAAGAAAAAAAAATCACAACAGGTGTGTTAGTGGACACTGCCTCAGTTTCAGCGTTTCACCTCATAAAACTCTAAGGCAGAAGATAACTATTTAGACCAGGCACATTAGATCAGCGTGCAATTCACCGAGCAATAACCCCAACAGACAGGGATGATCTCAAGCACCCAGTCCTACAACTTCACTAGAAAGCCCTTCTCTAAAAGGACAGCAGGACTGGTCCCTTAATTCAATCAACAGCAGATGAATAAAATGCACACAGAGATGTTCCTTACCACAACCCTTAAAGAGTTGTAATCATTATGCTTCAGACATCTTCCAGGAAAACACTTATTTTATGATCAGCTACAGTAACTCTGATGTACTGATGCTCAGTACTCCAAGCAGCACTTTTTTTTTTAATTTCATCTGAAATAGAACTGTTATTTTATCAATAATGAGCAATTTACATCATCCTTGCCCTCTCCCTGCCTCTTACTGCCGTAAGCACAGGCGAAGTGCCTTCAAACCAGATACGCTTCTCCTCCTCTTGCTTAATTCATTTTTTAACAAAAATTACATGCTTCCCTGTGCATTCAGAAATAATCTAGGGAAAGAAAAGTGACATCTATGTGCTTAATGGATTTTTTTTTCCCCACACATCGGACAGAATTTCAGCTTTTGCAAATTGAAAGGCAAACTTCTAAGTTTTAACTAATAATAAACAATAAAATGACTAATAACAAAAAAAATTGAGATCTATCATCAAGTAATTTATTCAGAGCTAGAGAACAACTGATTAGTTTCCAATAACAAGACATATTTTGCTTGAAAAAAGCCCCAAACCCTACTGCACTTAACCTTTCCCAGCAGAGCACATGTTCCCTGCCACGCGGCAAGGAAACAGCTACAGAACACCGCCTACCTACACACAGACATTCCCCTGCAGGTATGGACTGAGTACCTGCACAGCAGTGGAAACTCTCCTGCAGACACTCTCCCTTGTAGTGTACGCACTGCTTTCACAGCAGAATAAGCTTCCTCATGTTTACAGTGGGATAAAATAGCATGCACAGACAACCACATAGATCAGTATGCTGTCTTGTGCCATGCTGCATTGCTGTGCTTGTCAACACACAGTGTTTCATGGAATTTGTTTGTTCTCACTTATCTTTTCTAATTCAGTAGGGTGTTTAGTTACATCTGCGCAATGAGAATGCAGGATTAGATACCCTGTCAAAGTCCTGCTCACCTGTGTCAAATGGGCATGCAAACATTTCTTTTCAACACAGCCACAAAACAAAGTGCTGGTCAACAAGAGTGACGTACCGCTAAACGTAGCTCCAGAATCTTTCACAAAATCTTCCACAATAATGGGCAAACTGGCAAAATTAGGCTGCCTTATTAGTTCATACACAGAGGGCTGAAAAAGAAAAATAATTCTGTCTTGCTGTTATAGAAAAAAAAGACAGGCAGAACTCTGCAATTTATTTTTTCTGTTCCCATTACCACCTTCTCAATTGTATACAGAAAACGAAACAAACAAAGCAGAAAACTAAGAAACCACAGACAGCTTCTATGGACTTTCCTTAGGGAGCAAACTGAAAACTCTCATGCAACAAAGAAGAAAAGAATGACACCACAGGAAGATCTGCCCCATGCACGTTTGATACTCAAACACATCTTATTTAACTAGAACAGGTAAGCAGCATCTCTAACAGATGTCATACCCGCAGTTCTCCCTGCCCTGTTGTGAAGCTTTCCAAGGACTAACACAATACCACATCTTGCACATACATATATTTTTATATGACTAGTTTTAAAGTATTCTGAGCTATAAAGTATACTGATGCAAAGCTGCAGTGAAACATCTCACAGCAAGTCTGCTGGACTATACTATATCTGGATACCAGCAAGCATTCAATTTTTATCTCAATTAGTGGACCAATAAGAAGCTGTTCTCAGCATTCTATTTGCTCACTTAACTGTACAGACAGCTTTATTCTTCAGCAAAAACAAATCTTGCAGCACTTTTTTAAAACCCTCAAGGCACAAATGAGCTGCAGTTGTACCAATTTTGCAGGGCCCCTAGCCAACATTTCTGGTGCAAGTAAGTGGTTTTCAGTAAGCTACTTTGTGGATAAGTCACTCAAAACAAGATAAGAAAGAATATCTACCTGCTTTCTGAGGTGAGTGTTGTATAGATCAGTTATTTAACTAAGCAGAACGTGCAGGCCTCAACACCAAACAGCATGTGTGCAATTAAGTTTACATAAGCACAAGACTCATTCAGGTGTTGGACACTGAAACGTACACTTGGAAGTAAATGCTGTGTCACTTACAAAGTCCAACTAAGATTACTGAATATGAGAAGCCAGTTTAAATGAAGAGAAAAAAAATAGGAGTATTTAATTGAGATCGTGTGATACAAACAGAAGGAATGTGAATTTTATGGCTTCCAGAGCAGCAATAGCTAGTCCACATCTTGCCTCTTCATTTCAAAGAATTGATCGTAGATTTTAATACACACAAGCACATCAGGACACTACAATCACTCTTGAGTCTCATGAACTTTGCATATAAGTTTTCAACCCTAGAAGTTATACTACATGGGTTTGGTGCACAGATATAAGTGTTACATACACGGCTATGTATAAACTGACTTGTAACTCAAAAACCAGCTTTTTCCCCAAAACTTCCTCTAGCCCTCAAAATAAAAGAGCATCACCATAAGTAGTAAAACTTACCTCCTGCATTCATGAAACAGAAAAAAGATTCTTAAAAGCCCTCAGCTACGAGCTCAAAGAGCTGCAGCAGTCATTTCCAGCATCCTATAGACTCAGTTTGAAGTTTACAGAACAGCAAGAAAGAAAACACTCCCAACGTGAGAGGTGAAGTGAAACAATTCCTTCATGAATGGTGTTGGGTCCCCTTCCAATAACAGCTCCTTGAATGTAAATTAAGCACACCAAGCTGATGGATTTGCGTGTAGAAAGTTCTAGAATAAGACCATAAACACTGGCATCATCATCTCAAGACACAGACCCCTGGACAGGAAAAGATCCTGGTAACAGGATTAAAAAAAAAAACCAACAACCCAGAAAGTCAGATGAAAGCTCAACCTACCCCTGTCAGGCTGTATCCCTGAAATACCCAGGTTTTATCCTCATTGGTGGCACAACACAAAGCTGCAACGCCATGTCCAACTGCACAGATAGGCTCTAGAGAAAAATCAAAGCACGTTTAAGAAATCTTCAAATAGCCAAAACCCTCAACTTGCCAGGGCCTTAATGACTAGTCCAGTACATCCCACATTTGGCTTCAAACCTTGAATCCTACCGACCAGGAGAGAAACATTTCTGTATCTGAGAACCTTCTTACAAAAATTATTATTATTTTTTACTTATTTGCACAAAGAGGATACTTTTCAAGTGAATATATTTTTTCCAGCCCCCCCTCCCCCTCGAGAAAGCCACCTCTTTACAATTCTGAATGCTGCAACACTCTAGAACTACAATGTAAACATTCTTCAGGTAACAGTCTTGCACGAGTACTGAAGTAGCAGGGACTATTTTATTTAGCAAAGTATCTAATTATCATAAAATCATTAGGGCTGGAAAAGACCTCCAAGACCATCTAGTCCAACCATCCACCCACCACCAATGTTGCCCACTAAACTATGTTCCTTAGTACCACATGCACACATTCCTTGAACCACCTTCCTGGGCAGCTCATTACAGTGCCTCACCATTCTTTTGGAGAAGAATTTTTTCTAATATCCAATCTGAACTTCCCCTGGTGCAACTTGAGATCATTCCCTCTCATCCTATTGCTCATTACCAGGGAGAAAAGGCAGACTCCCACCTCACCACACAACCTCCTTTCAGGCAGTTGTAGAGGACAATAAGGTCTTCCCTGAGCCTCCTCTTCTCCACAAGAAACAATCCCAGCTCCCTCATCCGTTCCCCATAAGACTTGTAATCCAGACTCCTCAACAGCTTCACTGCCCTTCTCTGAACATGCTCCAGGGCCTCAATGTCCTTCTTGTAGCGAGGGGCCCAAACTGAACACAGTACTCAAGATGTGGCCTCACCAGAGCTGAATACAGAGAGACAATCACTTCCCTGCTCCTGTTGGCTGCACTATTTCTGACACAAGCCAGGATGCCATTGGCCTTCTTGGCCACCTGGGCACACTGGTGGCTCATGTTCAGCCAAGCATCAACCAACACCCCCAAGGTCTGTTTCCTCCACATAGTCTTCCAGCCACTCTGCCCCAAGCCTGCAGCATTGTCCGGGGCTGCTGTGACCAAAGTGCAAGACCCAGCACTTGGTCTTGTTGAGCTTCATTCCATTCGCCTTAGCCCAGTGATCCAGCCTTTCCAGATCCCTCTGAAGGGCCTTCCTACTCTCAAGATCAACATTTCCCCCCAAATTTGTGTCATCTACAAACTTACTGAGAGCGCACCTCAACTCCCTCATCCAGATCATCAATAAACATTAAACAGGATGGGCCTCTGTACTGACCCCTGGGGAACATCACTCATGACCGGCTGCCAGCTGGATTTAACTCCCTAACATCCGCTCTCTGGGCCCGACCCTCCAGCCAGTTCTTTATCCAGCAAAGAGCATACCTGTCCAAGCCATAGGCTGCCAGCTTTCCCAGGAGAACACTGTGGGAGATGGAGTCAAAGGCTTTGCTAAAGTCTAAGTAGACTACATCACCAGCCTTTCCCACATCCACCACGCGGGTCACTTGCTCATAAAAGGAGATGAGGTTGGTCAAGCAGGACCTGCCCTTCACGTACTCATGCTGACCGGCCCTGATCCCTGGATGTTCCATGCATGCTGTGTGATCTCACTCAAGATGATCTGCTCCTGAACCTTTCCTGGCACCGAGGTCAGGCTGACAGGCCTGTAGTTTCCCATATCCTCCTCACAACCCTTCTTGTAGATGGGAGTCACATTGGCAAGCATTCAATTCTCTGAGACCTCTCCAGTTGACCAGGAATGCTGACAGATGGTGAAAAGCAGTTTGACAATCACCTCCACCAGATCTCTCAGCATCCTCAGGTGGATCCCATCCGGACCTATGGACTTGCAACAGTCCAGGTTGAATAGTAGGTCTCTAATTTTGTCCACCTGATTTATGGGGGTTTATTCTGCTCCCCATCTCAGACTTCCAGGTCAGGGGGTAGCATACCCTGAGAATAACTGGTCTAACTTTTAAAGACAGATGTAAAGAAGGCACTGAGAACCTCAGTCTTTTCCTTATCCTCAGTGGTCACACTCCCCACTGCATCCAGCAGAAGATGGAGATTCTCCTTAGTCCTCCTCTTATTGTTAATATAGCCATTAAAAAGCTTTTTGTTTTGCCTTTTACTACAGCGACCAGGTTGAGTCCAAGCTGGGCTTCTGCCTTTCTAATATCCTCCCTGCATATGCTAGCAACTTCTTTGTACTCTCCCCAAGTTGCCCGTCCCTTCCTCCACAGGAGGCTAGGCTTTTTCTCCTGGTGCCTCAGCAAAAGTTCCCTTTTCATCCACACCAGCCTTCTTCCCAGCTGGCTCATCTTATGGCACAGGGGGACAGCCTGGTCCTGTGCCTTTAAGACATCCTTTGTGAGGAGCAACCAGCCCTTCTGGACCCTTTTACCTTCCAGGACTGAGTCCCAAGGAACCCCCCTACCAGTGTCCTGAAGAGTTCGAAGTCTGCCCTCCTTGAACTTCTGTTCAAAGCAGTAGTTTTGCTGACCTCCCTTTTGACTTCACCAAGAATAGTGAACTCTTAACATTTCATGGTTGCACTGCTCAAGACAGCTCCCAACCTCCACATCTCCCACCAGTCTTTCTCTGTTTGTGAACATCAGGTCTAGTGAGGAACCTTCCCTGGTAGGCTCTCTTATCAGTTGCATCATGAAATTATCTTCCACACACTCTAGAAAATGCTAGACTGCTTCTTCTATGTATTACATTTCCAGTATGTACCAGGGAATTTGAAGTTCCCTATGAGATGATGTTCACTTACTGTTCTCCGTGCAGAAGTGCTGCAATATCTTTGCCAGGTACCCACTGTTTGCAAGGTCAGTCATAGCCCCTGGACAGTTTGGAATCAGTAGTGCATGGTATCTAGCACCTAATAAAGAGGAACAAAAACTAGCACAACTGAACAAAAACTACCTGACCATAAACTCATTCCAGATTCAACAAACTTAGGACAACAGTATATAAGTTGTTCAGAAGTTTCATAGACTGAAAGAACTAAGGAAACTATATGATCTACGTGGAGTAGATGAGAAGGAAGTAGGAGTTGTTTGTCCTAGGACACATTTTTAATGAGACATTTCTTACCTAGACGAAAATTAAAAGCTCTGTCTGCTAGCTTCTACTTTAGATATTATTTTTTTTATAAGCATATTCCTAAGATACTAGACAATAGTAAGAAGGAAGATTAAAAAAAATGTAGTTGCTATGGCTTCCTCTTAAAACAAAAACTTTCATGCCTTTTCTGTACCCTTCATCTCTAAAGGCATAACATGAAGAAGAATCTGTTTCTCTGGCAAATGAAAGTGACACAAGCCAACAGCAAAGACCTTACCATCAATGGACTCCAGCTTGGCAGGGTTTGCATATGATTTCATACGGAAGTCCTGTATCCAGCGCATGTTGCTCTCATTCACATCCACAAAATCAATTGACTTCCCCTAGTGGTAAAAAGGTTCATAGACTCTAGTTAGTATCAGTGTGCAGATTTCCACTGCATTTCCTGAAGGATAGGCATGGCGGATTTTGAGATATTTCAGGAACAGGGCACCCTCAACTTCTTCTGGCAGCCTGTGCCAGTGCCTCACCACTCTGAGTAATGAATTTCTTCCTCACATCTAACCTAAATCTCCCCTCTTTTACTTTAAAACCTTTCCCCCTTGTCCTATAGCTACCTATCTGTGTAAAAAGTCAGTCTCCCTCTTGTTTGTACGCTCCCTTTAAGTACTGAAAGGCTTCAATAAGGTCTACCCAGAGCCTTCTCCAGGCTGAACAAGCCCAGCTCTCCCTCAGCCTTTCTTCATCAGAGAGGTGCTCCAGGTCTCTGAGCATGCTCATAAGCTCCTCTGGATCTGCTACAACTCCACACCTTCCTTGTGCTGGGGCCCCCAGGTTTGCACACAGTAATCTAGACAGGGCCTCACAAGGGTAGAGCAGAGGGGGACAAGGTCTTGTTCTGCTGGTCACCCCTCTGTTGATGCAGCCCAGGATACAAGCCTGTCCCTCCGGATGACATCCCTTCCTTTTGTTGTATCAGCTGCACCACACAGCTTGGTGCCATCAGCCAAGTGCTGAAAGCGCACTCCATCCCACTGTCCATGTCACTGATGAGGCACCCCTGGGGGACACCACTTGGTACCACAGGAAAAAAAAAAAAAGAAAAACCAAAATACCCACACTTTAGAATCACACAATATCCCAAGGTGGAAGGGACCCAGAAGGATCGAGTCCAACTCCTGGCTCTACACAGGATCACGCAAAATCCAAGGCCTACATCTGAGAGTATTGTCCAAACACTTCCTGAACACCAGCAGTTTGGGGCCATGACCACTACCCTGCAGAGCCTGTTCCAGTCAGTGCCCAGTCAGCCTCTGGTGAAGAACCTTTTCCCAACCCGCAGCCTGACCCTCCCCTGATGCAGCTCCATGCAGTTCCCTTGGGTCCTGTCACTGTCACCAGAGAGAACAGATCAGCACCTGCCCCTCTCCTCCCCATGTCAGGAAGCTGTAAGGCTGCCACGAGGGGGAACAAATAAACCAGGGGACCTCAGCTGCTCCTGATATGTCTTGCCCTCCAGACCCTTCACTGTCTTCATAGTCCTCCTTTACATGCTTTCTGATAGTTTTATGCCCTTCTTACATTGTGGCGCCCAAAATTTCACACAGTGCTCAAGGTGAGGCTGTGCCAGCAAAGAACAAAGGAGGATAATCCCTTCCCTTGCCTGGCTGGCAGTGCTGGGCCTGATGCATCACCCCAGGACATCATTGGCTGCCAGGGCACACTGCTGATTCAGCTTCAACTTGCCATCAGCCAGAACCTCCAGTCCCCTTTCTATGGGGCTGCTCTCCTGCCTCTTGTCCCCAAGACTCTACATACATCCTGGATTGTGGCAGACCAGGTGGGGAATTTGGCACTTGCTCTAGTTCAATAACTTCACACACTTAGTGGCTGCCCAGCCCTCACATTTGTCAAGATCCCTCTGCAAGGCCTTTCTACCCTTGAGAGAGTCAGCAGCTCCTCCAGTTTAGTGCCACCCTCAAACTCAGCGTACACTCAAATCTTGCATCAAGACATCATCTTGCATCAAGCCTTTCCTTTACAGATTAAGCACATGATCCAATAGAGAAGGGTGTGATTTAAAAGGCTTGAAGAACATAACTGATTTCATTAGCTTGCTTTCTAAAACATCAAATAAAAGCACAGGAACCAAAAGCATCTCCTGCTTATGCCATCAGCAAAATGGACATAGTGTCTCTTTCTAGTTGGACCTACAAAACAGTCTTTGGGAGACTGCTGAGCATCACCTATGTACCCACAGCTACTCCCTTGCAGAAGCCGTGCTATTGAAGTCATGGAGCATTTGCAAAAAACTGGTGACAAACTGGAAAGAAATTGCTATTTGCTTTCGTTAATACTGCTTGGGAAACTGATTTCTAGTAGAGAAAAAAGCTTATAGAAAGGTACATCAGTTGCTCAACACATAAACCAACTCTCGCCATAGCCTGGCAGAAGGAATGGAGGTTCCAATAAAACAAGCGGTAATAGAGGAGATGACAGTAAACGTTCTGATCTTCATTTCCTTCTCTGTTTCTAGGTGTTTTAGAGGTAGCATTGCTGAGTAGTAGAAATATGGATGAAATAGATTCGGGTTCTATCCAAGTGTGAACCCATGGAACAGAAAGAAAAGTAAAACAGGATATGATTAGCCTATTTATTTTAAATATTTGCCACATGTCTTGTTTTAGTCAGCCTAAGCTGTAGGATTAATCTGACTGATAGACTTTCAATAACCATGCTCGTCTTTAGTAATTAAAAGTTCCTGTATCTTGCTGTCTTTCAGTCCCAAACTGAGAGCAACCAACTCTTCCCCTTCACATTTTTTAGTTACTTTTCCACTATCACCCGTGCTTCAAGAGAGATTATCCACAACTGCTTGAACACTGCAAGTGAAGAGTCGGCCTGAAGAGAGGAGACGTGGCTGCCCCTGCTCTGCAGGGAGAGATCTGAACAACAGCCACCTGTGGAGCAGCCCAGGTGCCCAGCTCACATGGGGAGCAGCTGTTGGATAAGAGGAGTTTGCTGGCAGCAGAAGATAAGAAGGTCCAGAGACAGTGGCACCCATGGGTCCCCCACCACTCAGTCATCCTAAGAAAGCCACTACCCAAGCGAGCACTGTTCCAATCCTGCCAGACTCTGCAGCAGCAGAGAGGGAGAAGTGCCAGCCTCTGGCCCCCTCTCTGCTGTCACCGAGCAGCAGACAGGCTTTGGGTGCCACTCCTGCTCCCCCACCTTACACAGTACCCAGTTCTACAACTGGCCCACCTCAGCAGGACCTTCCCCAGCACCCACGTGTAACAGAGTGGCAGGCTCCTCGGACCCTGCCTCTCCTTACCTCATCCCTTGCAACAGCCATACTGGCAGCAACCACGTACTGCCCAGATTGCACCTGCAGCTCTCCCAGGGCACATGCAGGCAGTGAGCTGGCACCTGGTGCAGGACCTACTGCAGGCAGCAGCACCAGTAACAGGTTCATAAGCTGAGAGGTCACAGATAGTTCTGGAAAGATGCTTGAGTAATAAACTTCCCCCATTCTCAGGTCCTTTTATTTACTGAACAGTTCTGGCAACAAGATGTTTGAATAATGAACCTTCCCAGTTCCCCTTTTAGTCTAGTTTCGCAAGGCACAACCCACTCCCTTCAAAACGAGGCCCAAGTTCTCCAGGGACAAGCACCCGAGAAGCACATACAGCTGAAACCACAACGATTCCCGGTCCTTACTCACCCCGGGAGTGGCGACTTGCAGGTTGAAGGCAGCGCTGCTCAGCGTGAAGCAGTGCAGGAACGACTGCGCCGACACCCCTGGAAAACAGAGCCCAACAGCCACGTTGTAACGTCAGCCGCAATGTTACCGACCAAGAGCTACTCTGAGTCACTTAAAAGCTCAGGAGATCGGCAGTTCATTCAAAACCCGGCGGGGGAAGCACGAACACCATAGGGCCGCGCACCGGGGAGGGGAGGAGCCGGGCTGACAGGAAAAGGGGCCGGAGCAACGCGCGCTGCCGGGCCGGGAAGAAGGGAGGCAGGAGGGCGTCCGGCGGCTCCCGGCTGCCCCCGGAGCGGCTCACCGGCTGCGGCGGAGCTGGCGACGAGGAGGCAGGTGGGTTTGCCGAGCCGCTCCGACATGGCAGGGACGGGCGGCGGCGTGCGGAGCCGTCTCCTCATGCGGCCGCGCCGCGCATGCGCACTCGGGGAAGACAGGGCGGCGCGCGTAGCTGCCGCCTCATGCGGCCGCGCCGCGCATGCGCACCCGGGGGACGCAGAGCGCCGCGACCGTTGGGCGGGAACGCTGAGGGGGGCGGCAATGGCGGACCGCTCCCGTGCGCGGCCTTTAAACCCGTCGGCGTCACGGCCCGTCCGGCTGCGCCGTAACGCGCAGTGCCCGCCGTGCTCGGCTTCTCCTCCGCGTGCTCCGCCCTGGCGGTTTTCCTCATCGGATTTTGCGTGGGTTATTTGGCTTTTTGTACCGGCTTCGTATCCCGCCCTCTTCAGTTTGGGCCGAAACGCTGAACGCTCCCGCTGACCTCCCTACGGCAGTGATAGCATGGTGCAAACGGAAAAAAAGCAGAATTTAATGTCAGTGTATCGCCTGAGTGGCTGAGGTGCTGGGTTTCCAACCTTCTTGCTGTAATTCCCCAATATCCCTCCTCGTCCGAACACCAGAGCCCCTCAGTGAAGTCCTGTGGCGATGGTTTGATGGCGTGGTGATAATAAACTCATCCAAACCTCCCTGGAAGTGTCCTTCCCATCCTTCACGTGTCCCCCGGTCCGTCTTACATGTGAGTCCATTTTAATTTATTTTCTACATCCCAGAGCAGAAAGCGAACCGTTGTCTCAAATTCCGCCCCATCAGCCCTTTCTATCCTCCCCAGACTGCCCAAAAATACAAAGCATGAGAGGACCTGGCGATGATTTAAGGTTAGAACACAGAGAAATAATAAGAAATGCATACGAGAGGCCCATTTCCTAAGAAATTAAATTATAGGGTGACCCGAACTCTCGATCTTCCGGTGGCAGCATCTCAGCTTCACCAGCGCATGTGTAGGGAGGTTTTCTAAGGGCTTTTCTGTCCCTTTCTCCTCCAGTGAGCGCCCTGCTTAATCTGGGACATTAGCAAGCAGCTAGCACCGCTGTAGAGTCATGAGGACGATAATGCTTGCTGGTTCGTGCGGACAGTTTGCTTTGGTAAAGCCTCAGCTGTGTTGAGTTAGCTGAGTGCTTCCTCTTTGAATCTGGTGCGGCACGACATAACCAGATGATTTCATGTTCATACCGTTTGGGGCTAAACGATGGCTAGAACTGAAAAGAGAAGGGGAAAAGCAGTTTGTAGCTCGAGGTAGTTGCAAACATGGCCTCTGCTTTTCATGCTTTTTAATTCTTTTTAATAAGGAGGGAAGAAGGTAGAGGAAAGACGATGATATCCCCAGTCATGGCTGCACGACCCGCTCCTGCTAGAAAGGCCTCTTGCTGGAAGGAGGACGCATTTTCCCCTGCATCAGTGCTTGTGAGCAGCCCAGGGAGGGCAGGAGAGGTTTCCACCGGGCCAGACACTCATCCCTTCCTCACTGACCCAAGGAACATGATGCTTTGCACACGCTAGCTGGAAGAGCAGGCATCTTCCCATCCCAGTTCCTCAGAGTCAGGATTCTGATTCAGACAAACCAGCCTGCAGAACAGGAATCGCTGCGATGAGAAGGTGTTGCCTGGGTGGCTTTGGATAAGTCACTTAGCTATTCTACAGCTCAGCCCCTATCTGGGAATAATAATAATAATCTTCCTTTGCCTGTTTTCCTTGGGTAGGCTGGAGTTTATTCTGGGCAGGGACTTCGTTTTGTTATGGTTCTTACTGGGATCTCTAAACCTAGCCAATGTTCAGCCTTCGGGAAATATGACCATGGCCAAGGAGTGAGAGGAAAGGAGCTGTTTTCACTCATACACCCGCATACACAAAGATGCTCACAGGAGGAATTATACAATATGTCTATATCTGTATATATATCTCTATATATAGTTTATTTCTCACAATCCTGGTAAGAGTTACAGGTGTATTGGGAATCATTTACAG
>JANHGO010007911.1:0-49527 GCA_024606505.1 Aquila spilogaster | reverse complement strand
GGCAGGGGGGTTGGAACTACATGATCCTTGAGGTCCCTTCCAACCCGGGTCATTCTGTGTGATTCTGTGTGTGTGTGTCTGCGTTCACTGCGCTGCTGCGCCGTGCCTCATGGATGATGTGACAGCTTTGGGACAGAGCACAGCTTAATTGTGACTGCATGCAGTAGCCCCCAGTTTATGGATTTGGCTGGGAGGACTTCACCAACGTATCTGCTTTGTTGTTTGTGTACAGCTGTAATCCCCTGGGTCTATGCTGGATCATTGTCAAGCCAGCACAGATGCTTTCTTATCTTACTGCCCAGCAGTAGCATTGTGCTTAAATCATCTACTCTGTAGACAGGTCTTTCAACACTGACAGAAAAAATCCTTATCTAGTCTTGGTTAGCTAACCACTGGGAATGGCAAGACAGATATTTATGTTGCTTGTTTTACAGTCCTTTCCTTCTCTTAAGCATTTTGGTTTTATCGAAGTGTATGTAATACTTTGTTTTACCTTGTGACTGGCTACATCCTTTTGGAAAGAAGGATCACAAAAGTTTAAATCTGGTCAAGTATGTTTTTGTCTAGTTCAGGCTTGGTAAGGGACTGGGAGAACTGCAAAATTTGCTAGAACACTTAGGCTGGGAAGGACCCAGTAGCACAACTCGATCTACTGCTGACAGATGGAACTAGACAATAATATACTGTTCAAGTTCTACTGCTAGAAAGTTCAGCTGGCAAAGTAAACTGAAGAACTGCAGACAAGGTTAAATACATCTGTCACTCCATTTTGGTAGGCACATCAGTACTTGCTCTGGGCTGTTGAACTTGATTGTCTGTTTACAAAAAACAACAACAACAGGCTCGTGCAGTGTATTTTATTGTAGTTATAACTGGAAAGCTTCAGACATTCAAAGTTATCTTCTTACCAAGAACTATGTGTATTACATTGAACAAAAGAGTCAAAACTTCAGGCTCCTTTCCAAATTAAGCTTGTTATATTTTTTTCCTGTCTAAGTTAAAAATTACTGGGCTCGCTCCTATGCTTTTCTGCATTTTATTTCCTTTTCAAGTACGGTAGGAGTAATATGTCTGCTTATCTGCAAACACAAAAGGGAGGGCATGCTGTCAGCATTTTCAGCCTTATTTATTCACAAGGATGTCACAGGGATTAGAGAACTAAGTAAATGTATGCTGCTATGTGTAAATGTTTCGCAGCCTGTAAGGAAACACTCATTTTTCTTTAACTCCTTCTTGCCCTTTTCATAATGGACTCAGCTATGATTAATTCAGCTACCTATTCATTGTCCTCTGTATTTCATTCAAAGTCTCAGAGTTTCCTTCGAAAGACTAGAGTTATTTAAGGTTCATCTTCAAAAATTAAAGCAGCAGCAGAAAACGTATTGACCATCCACTCTCCAAAGGAGTTGTTGTTTCATCCGGCATTGTTCTTTTTCCTCTTTCAAATAGGAAAAGTCCTTAGACCCAGAATGGATCTTTAGTATCATTAAGCAGTAAAACGGACCAGACAATTGGACTTGGCTTCTGCAAGTCACAAGCAGCCCCACACTGCAACACTTTGCAGAATCGTCTATGAAATTTATAAGCATTAGGAAAGGTGAAACAAAAAAATCCTCTTGTTCTTTCTTAATTATTAGCCTTTTTTACTTTTTTTTTTTTGTAAATAAAAAACTTAGCTGAAGAAGAATGAAGGGACAAACTTAAAGATACTTTGCCTGACAGTTCAGCAAACAAATTATATCTTTAATAAAGAAACAGCCAGCTGACTGCACTGTTAATCGCATGGCAAAAATCCTTGGAAGATATGTTGTGCTACACTGAAAATAAAATGGTCAGGGACTGACTAAATAAGCCGCTCTAGGAGGAAGATGGACATTTCAGATCAATTTCTTGGGCAGAAGACCTAATGCTTTTCTATTTCATGTGAATCATTAAGAGAAATATATGCTCCTTTTTAAGACACTAATCCTGATACTGTTATTTAAATTTTTTTAAACCATACTGTGCATATTGTATCAAATTCTAAAATTTGATATGCATTTTACAATTCAGTGACAGAGATTGCTTAGTTTATTGGTATTTTTTTTTAATTAAATGGAAGAAGCTCTCAGTGCATGAGAAATATTTCAAAACCTTGCTCTACTCATAGTGCTTTTAGATTGTTTCTGGAGATGTTATTTTGATGAAAGCTCCTGTCAGACTTGATAAAATGACTGACAAGGCCAAATTGGCATACATTAAGGGAAATGACAGGAGAAAAGCTTAATCATGCCTGTACCAATAGATTCAAGCTATTTTGGTGATCACACTGCCATCCTGTGCGTGTCAGTAAGGCTTCACTTTCATCTCTCTTTGTAGAAAACGCTATGAGGCAAAAAGGCAACTGGCATTGATTGCATGCTTAAGAGAGGCCAAATGAAAAAGTAAAGCTTTCTTGGCACTGATAGAATAATTGGTCATACTAACATGCTCTACTACACCCCACAAAGCAAACAGGAATACAGTGGTAAAATGGAAGAATGTTGTGGGGTTTTTTTGGAGTTGGAGAAAGCTTGAAAGTACATGTTTTAACACCATCAATCCCTGCCCTTGAACAATTTTGGTGAGGAAAAAAAAATGACAGTGAAGTGCAGAATAGTGTTAGATGAACAAAAACCACCTGAGTAACCATCAAATTAATGTAACTATAAGAACTTAAGCTCCAGTAGAAAATTAAGAAGAAATTAAAGAAATTAAGCTCTTTTTCATAGTCTCAAGTTCTTCCAGTGAACACCCACCTTGGAGAATTTGGTTTTCTCCATAGCCACAGCTTTTGCTGGAGGCTGCAGAACCTCACTACTGAGAATTTTTGTAGTAACACAGCTGGCAAGCTTTTAGATTCATGGGGCAAAACTGGAAATACAAGTGTTGAAAGTCTGGCTTGCAGATAAAAGTCTTGCATGCTTCTCTTCATAGTATCTCTTAGTAAAATCGTAATGTACAGAATAGTTGTGCTAGCAGCAGTGCCCTGGGAAGCTGAAGGCTTCCAGTCGTATTGCAACAGAGCTCGGGAAGCAGATTTAATTCCATTGACTTAACTGGCCACTCTTTGAATGTAAGTGGGTGTGTTCTAGGGCTGTTATCTCCTTGGATGCTGCTTACCTGTTTTCTTTAGTGTTGCCTCAGATTGTTACTAGAAAGAGAAAATTCATCTCTACAGGATCTCCACTTTGTTATCAACCCTTTGTTAAACCCATGAGAGGAGTGAAAATACTAACACTTGAAAAAGAATAGGATGCTGTTGTCACACAGGAATTTATCTGAAGTTCCTAGGCTTGGTTTCAGTCCTCCAGATGGGATCAGACAGATGTGCTAGTGAGAGACAGAATTACAGACAGGATTTACTTACTCTTTTCAGTTTTGGGTTCTATGCCTTGTTATTTCAAAAGAGGGATGATTAGGTCAGGTTGACCCTTCTGGCAGGAGGGCAGCAGCTGAGCACACCTGTAAAGGAAGCTCTGCAGCTGGAGCTGGTGGCAAGCAAGAGATCAAGTAGTCATGGGCAGGAGCTGGTGAGACTGGGAGACTGCTGGGAGCATTGTACAGATGTCCCTTGGTATTTCTCACTTAGCTGATTGTAAGAGACCAGGAGAAGCTTTGACTTGAATAGTCTACCTCATTTGCAAGAAGGAGGGGGTGAAAGGAGATTTGGTTTTATATGTGTATATATATGCATATAAAGTAATATATATTGTTCTTATGCTGTGTCTCTGTAAGAAAACATGCAAAAACAACAACAAAAAAAAAGCCAAAAAAGTCAAAACTCATAAAGCATTGATTTTTGTCCAGGGAATGCTTAGACAGATCTGCTTCGAAGTTCAGATGTCCTTCTGTAAGCAGAAACATAAAAGACTGGAAAAGCAAGCCAAGTATTATGCTCTCAAAGATTTACCAATATAGCTTTTTCTTCCATTTATTCATCCTTTTCTACATAAGTATAAATCCAGCAAGTACAGCATTTCAGCTGACATGTTGTGAAGGTGCTTTCATAATGGTGTTTAGCTGGAATGGCACTGAAAACTCTAGGAGCTACAGATAAATCCTCCTCAGTGAGTTAAGATTCTGGCCAGAAGATAAGAATATTATGTGTCTCACAGTTTAATTTTCAGTTTGTAATATCCTAATGTACAACATAGTTGTGATGGTGGGCAATTACAGAGGTTACATTTACTTTAAGATGTGAGTCAGGATATATCACCCCATGGCACCATAATTGCACAGGCCATAAAGGACTTTTTCTTTCTCTAAATCACAGGAAGAATTATGATGGGCTCTGCTTTCTGTTCTTTTCAGTCTATTCTTGTATTTCCTACCAGATTCAATTGTCTTTTCAGACATTTCTTCACTTCCAAACCTGATTAAAATGTGATTCCCAGTCTTGTTCATTCTAAAGTCAAAAGCACTTAATACGTTCAAAGGCACAGTCTCTCTTTTTTGTTGTTACATTGCCACTGCTTCCATTCCAAACTCTTGTTCTACCACATCTTCACTTTCTCTTTGCATTTAATTAATTAATTCTGTCTTATCAGCCATATTTGAATGTTGTCACAATTTAGTTTGTCAGCATGTTGCTTTCCCTTTAGACTTTACTTACATTCATTCTTTGATCTTGTGTCATTCTTTAAGTTGACTCCCTCTTAGGACATGGCTGCATGTCAGTGGTTACAGCTTGGTTCAGCCTAGTTCTATGACTAATGGGCGGAGGGACTCACCTCCTGGGAAGGGGGGAAGGGCGAAGATAGGGAGATGTGCCCAGAGGATGATAACAGCAGCAATGAGCTAAGGGAGAAAGCCATCTTACCAAATGTGATAGAATGCAAGATAACACAATATAGTACAATACAATTGGAATTGAATCTAATAAATCAAATAAATGAGAGAGTGTCCAAACTGAAGGCCTTACTCTAATACTGTACGTAAGACAGTTAGGAAGTACACAATGCAGAGATAGGAAAAAAAGAGAGCATTCTCATGACTCTCAGTCAGTTTTATCTTTCCCTCTGAATGGAAAATGGGAATGAAACAGTGAAGTCTTCTGGGACCTGTAGTTCATTCTTCTATTCTGGGATGGGTACCCAGAACTATCAACAATCCACAGAACTGCAGCATTAACTCTCTAACTCCCAGTGCACTACATGATATTGTGATGTAGAATGCTGATAACAAAAACCATAAAACCACAACACTGTTTCGTCATTTTTTACTGTAAAACTGAAGATGTTTTCTGCTTGATGGTTGCTATTACAGCTTTCTTCTTCATCATTCATTTTTGGTTCCTACTCTAAGTAATGGTCCTCATTTTCCATTCTCAGACCAGTTCTACTGTGGCTGCAGCACATTTCCTTGCTGCTCATTCTCAATAACATTAAGCTCCCCAGTGAATTTCTTAAATCTCTTTAGTACCATGGAAGTGCCAAATATATTTATGGATCACAGTGCTGCCCTTCAGAGTCCAGAGCTATTATTATAAACATATTTGCCAGCTACTATGAGAAAAGCTATGTTTTATTAAAAAGCTATGTATTATTAAAAACTTACTTTCTCTAAGATAATAGCAACAAGAATAAACTAAAAATTCCCTTCAAGTTATGCTCTTTAATAGTGCAAGCTCAGGCTTTATTAAAGCAGAACCAGCTATCAGGGATGACAGTCTCTAAAATATCCATGTATTAAACAGTGGTGTGCAGGATTTGGTTACTGCTGATAACCTGAATGAACATAAGGCTTTAACAGGCATGTCCAGCCTGCAGCCTGCATGCAGCCCAGCACAGCTGGCAGTGCAGCCCACCAACAGTGCGCTATTAATGCTATGTCGACAGAAAGCAGGGCATGAGGAGGGCAGTGTGTGCAGTGCTGACTCAAGTGATAGCACATAACTTTATGCATTCTGATATGTTGGCTAAACACAGGGCTCTGAACAGCAAAGAACATGCCGCTCTGCTTTCCGTTTTGATAAAGGAATTTGAAAATAGAATCATAGAATCATTTCAGTTTGAAGGGACCTTTAAAGGTCATCTAGTCCAACCCACCTGCAATGAACTGGGACATCCACAACTTGATCAGATTGCTCAGATCCCCTTCCAGCCTGACCATGAATGACTCCAGAGATGGGGCTTCCTCTACCTCTCTGGGCATCCTGCATGATCCTTTACATCACAATCACTCCTTATTCATATCATTCCCTTCTGGCAGTACACGTATTTTGCACAATTATTGTCAAGGATGAAGAACAGGAAGAGTAAAATTTCATCAGAAATCTCTGATGAACACCTTGAGACCTCACTAAGAATTGCAGCCACTGCTGTTGACCCAGACTTTTATGTTAGTTTCACAAAAACAAGGTCACATAACCTCACTAGTTTTATGGCTTTCGTCCTCTCTCTCTCTCTCTCTTTGTAAGGTTTTAACTAAAGCATTTAAAATTGAAATGTTTTGTTACTTACGTATTAACAATATCGTGTATTTTGTGAAGGCTGCTCTGAAAGTAATGCCTCCTGTTTTATTGTGTTTGGCCCACAACATTGGAGACAGATGTTGGTGGTATGACAGTAGAGACTGAACCTTCCCACCAATATTCTATTACATGTTGTTGCCATGTGACAGATGGCAGCAGAGAGACAGTCTGACAGAATGGTGTCAGGCATGGATGTGCATGTGGATCAAAGGCGTGTTATTGAATTCCTTCATGTGGAAAAAATGGCACCCACTGACATCCACTAATGCTTGCTGAATTTTTCTGGAGACCAAACAGTGAGTGTGAGCACAATGAGGGAGTGGGTGGTGTGTTTCAGTAGTGGTGTCAGTGGGTCGCTTTCACTGGTAAAGATTGTTATGAGCATGGCATACAGGCTCTTGTTCATCGCTGGCAAAGAAAAGCATAGCTAATGGTGGTGACTATGCTGAAAAATAGTGCTTTGTAGCTGAGAATTTGCTCTATCAAATAGTGTTATTGTGATCTTTGTTGTTGTTTCTGTGGAAATAAATAGGAGGTGTTACTTTTGGAGCAACCTACATATATGTCACCAAAGACAATTTCTGTTCACTAAACGTGGCCCAGATGAGCCAAAAGATTGGACCCCCATGTGCTTTACAGTTAACGCTTGGTAGTACTGGTCTGTTAAAATCTAGGCTAAATTTCCTTTATAATGAGGAGATTCAGCAGAACTTAGAAACTTCAGGTGATGTGTGCCACCAAATTTCAGGTCTAAAGGGATTTGTCTGATTTAGATTCTGCTGCTTTTACTGACGTAGTGAAATCCCAGTTCCCAGAGTCAGTGTAGGTGCTAACAATGACTCAAGTGAAGTTCAGGTTTCACTGGTGGGTCCTTTGCTTTCATTAACCTTAATGGGCTGTGAATCAGAGCTATTGAACAATGGCAAAGAGGAAATCAATTACTTGTATAATACAGTATTTTGATAGGGACAAGTAGAGCCTATCTTTTAATTTTATGCTTTCCTGCATCTCCGAGGTTTATTTTTTATTTATAAAAGCACAGTAAAACTGACTTCTGTGGATTCACAAAAAAGCAAAGCAGATCCAGATAAGAGTTACTTTAAAGTGGTAGCCAAATCTACCTAACACATATCATGTTCAATGAATTAGCTAATAATATAAGCTAGTAGGTGGTAAATGATCTAATAAAAAATGTAATGTAGTTCTATGTTGGAGTCCAAAACATGTGTTAAAATAACATTTACCGTTATGTTTGTAGTAATTTGTTTAAGCTGCCTGGTGAGTGTGCTGCACTATTACAGAAATTACAAAAGAAACAGTCTCATTATTTGTACTTAGGACGAAAGATTGAATTTATCCCCAAAAATGTGTTTTATGAAAGGATGAACTAAGCACAGAGGTCATTGTTAGATACTGCATTTTAAAGCCTAAGAACCAAAGACATTGTTACCAAGTGAGTTAACAGGGACAAAATCACATTAGCCAAAAAATAAAAATTACATAATATGGATTTGGGGAACTTATGTGGATTCCACAGAACTGTAAAACAAATGAGAATGAAAGCAATATACATATAAAAAAATTCTGTAGTGAAATGGTCTTGCTGGGCTTCATTCTATGCCATTGACGTTAATGGGATTTTCCAAAGCTCCAAATGTTGGATTCAGTTCTGGTTAATGGCAGTACCACTTGGCTTCAGTTGGCACAGCTAATTAGATAGCCATGGAAGTACAAACCTAGTATTGAATTATATCACCTACCGAAAATAAGGGGAAGGTTAGGTATGATACTGTAGATTTTTGTGTTTCAGCTGTTTATTTTCTTGCAATACTCTGCTAATTTAGGGAAGGTCAATAGTCTTCTTGAGTCCCATGCTATGGCTGAGGCAGGGTAAGAGAAGATACAATTCAAGATGATGAAGCACCAGAATTTGTGCAGACTCTGAAATGCAGGTTTTCTTAATTTACATGCCACTTTAATTCCCTATTTATTTACGTACTATTGAAGAATAAGAATTGATTACTGTTCGTTTTGTGTGTTTTTTTCCTTCAAATTGCAAATCATAAGTATGCAAAGCCCCAGAATTGGAATATTGGAATTACTTGTAGCTGAAGAAAAGTTGCTGATATTTCATTTAAAAATATTCTTGGTGCAGAACTACCTAAGGACACCCTACTGTGAAACCAGGACAACTATAATGGTATTGAAATCTTAATTAGAATTGTGAATGCTGCTACAAAAAGAACTTGCTTCTATTCCTTTCACAAGTAAAGACTTCTGGTTTGTAGAATAACATTTTCCTTAAAAGAACTCAGTAAAACCATTTTTTATTTGACTCATATTTTCTCTCAGTATAATAAATCTTGGTGTTTCTTTATGGCTAAGATGACAAGAGGCTTTTAAGATGTGTTGTAAAAGTTGTGTATCTTCATATAACCTTCATGTAATAGTTTCTTAATACACTTCTAGATGAATAATTACAAGATTTATGAAAAAATATATTGAGATTACTTGATAATACAGCATGTTATTAGTATAAAATTATTATCATAGAATCATTAAGGTTGGGAAAGACCTCCAAGATCTAGTCCAACTGTTCACCTACCACCAGTATTTTCCCACTAAACCATGTCTGTTAGTACAACATTTAAATGTTTCTTGAACGCCTCCAGGGACGGTGATTTCACGATCTCCCTGGGCAGCCTGTTCCAGCGCCTGACTATCTCTCAGAGAAGAAAGTTTTCCTAATATCCAATCTGAACCACCTGTCACGCAGCTTGAGGCCATTCCTTCTCATCCCATTGCTAGTTACCCAGGAGAAGAGGCTGACCCCCACCTCACCACAACCTCCTTTAAGGGAGTTGTAATGAGCAATAAGGTCTTCCCTGAGCCTCCTCGTCTCTGGATTAGACAATTTTAGTTCCTTCAGCCACTCCTCATAAGACTTCTGTTCCAGACTCCTCACAGCTTCGTTGCCCTTCTCTGGTCACGCTCCAGGACCTTGATGTCTTTCTTATAATGAGAGGCACAAAACTGAACACAGTACTCAAGGTATGGCCTCACCAGTGCTGAGTACAGGGGGATGATCACCTTCCTGCTACTGTTGGCTACGCTATTTCTGATACAAGCGAGAATGCCATTGGCCTTCTTGGTCACCTGGTCGTGCTACTGGCTCATGTTCAGTTGAGCGTTGACCAACACCCCCATATCCTTTTCCTCTGCACAGTCTTCCAGCCCCTCTGCCTCAAGCCTGTAGCATTGCACAGGGTTGTTTTGACCGAAGTACAGGACCCGGCACTTGTTCTTGTTGAATTTCATCCCATTGCCCCCAGTCCATCAGTCTGATCTGTTCAGATCTTTCAAGGCAACTTCTCATGTTCCTTATACTTTACCTTAGTTGGGTGGACAGAGTAGCTATTAAATGAAGAGGAAGTCTATGCCAATAGGATTGGAATGAAGGTAATAGAAGGTAATTTCTGACAATGAGGAAAAAGGAATTTTTGTTTCAGTCTATTAAAATCACACTGGACAAAGCAATTTGAGGTATTGGGTAGGACGTAGTTATGCATTTGTGGGGCATGAGTGGCAGGAAATAGACAAAAGGACATAAAAGGTCTTATGTTTCTAATTAGATGAAATTGAAGTTGAAAAGCAGAGGTTTCTTTCAGCTACAGTAAATATTTCAGACTTGTAGTGAATGATTTAAAATATAACCTTTAATGACAAGGAAAGATCAAAGTATAAAAAATTTGCCTTCTACTTACTGACATAGGTAGATCAATGTTTGATTAGTTCACAGATGGTAATTGAATTAAAGTTTGGAAGTGCAATGTATGGAGTATTGATTTTTCTTGTTGACTAATCAAGAAGCAACAATTCAGATGCTGAGAGAGAGAAAAAAAAAGCTTGCCAGAAAATATAATTGCCATTAAAACACGCATTGCAAGGTAATGAAAAAATCAATAGGAGACTGGTACCATGCAAGTCTGGGCACTTCTAATTACTCAAAATTATGCAGTCTGAATTCTGTTTTGACTTTATACCACATATACCTCATTGATTTCAGCATAAAATTTGGTCCAGAATCTACAGAGCGCTCTACTCCTTTTTGTTTTCTTTTCTCACCATGGGTCTTTCCCTCTTGAAATCAATAGCAAAACTCACATTAAATCTCAATAGTGCTTGATCATGCAATATTACTACTCAAGGAGATGTTTGTATGAAAAGAAGGGAGAATTCATTTCTCCACCGACAATAATGGCAGTATTTCTGAGGCTGTTTCTTTGCTATATTAGTTGTCTATTTTTAATCCAATTTAAAAAATTGACAGTTATGTACTGAAGTTTATGGTAAGAAAGAGGAATTTAACAATCCAGCAAAGCAAATCTATGGATTCTTTTCTTCAATTATGTAAGTGAAGTCAATAGAAGTCAATCAGTGGTTTATTCAAGTGGAAAGCAAAGTATGGTGTGTAAAGAATTTTGCTTGGTCACAATTGCAGCATGCAGAATAATCATCCACAGTTTCTGCAAATGTCCTTCCAAAGCTTTATTTTTTTCTCCAAATGTCAGTGGGTTTGGAAAGATGTGTACCTTTTTGGAGGAACAGCTTACCATCTACCCTTTTGTGTTCCCATCACTGTTTGAACAAATGCACTGTTTTATATTGTGTTACTGTACACAGAGCTCTCCAGTTACTACATAGAGAGAGTCAGACAATGGCTGCAATGTGTTTTTGTAGTCCCCAGCTGCCTGTCAAAGTAAGTCCAAAATGAGGATTTTGTATTGCTCCCTACATTGCTGTTTGGGCAAGTTTGTGCAATCATCAAGCTTTGTAGTTGAGTGACATTTAGAGATGAATACTTTTAATATTTCCACATAGTGTACTTCACTTCCATATTGGAACTATAAAAACTCCTTTATTATGCTTTATCATGTAATCATTACCAAAAGAGGGCTGCATTTAAAGAGAAGTACTTTCAAAATCCAGGGCTTCAGATGTAATTTGCTGAGGCCTCAGTGACTGAATGTAAGTATGCCTGACTGTCTGTTGTGCCAGATGTCCCATCAGGGATAAGATAGCTGCTTGCAGTATCAGTGATTAATATGCTGTGACATTTATACATGGATGGGTACTGAAGCTGATTTTATTTTAGAGGATGTTACATGGTAATTTACAATATGCATAAAAATATAACTTTCACAGTGACTATATACAGATATAAAAGGCATTTTATCAATTTGTTAAACCTTTATGATAACACAAATTTTTTAAAAAAATCTTAATTTGTAGCATAGTAATTTTGCTCTAGACATGATGCTGGTCAGTACTCATTCTTAATAGCCTTCTGAATGGCATCTGCTTTACTTACCCACCTCTAGTTTTATCCTTAAATGGCACCATTGCACACTGAAAGCCTTCAGCTGCTGTTTGAGGACTTGCAACTTGGAAGGCAAGTACCCTTTTTTCCTGTCTAAGAAGAAATTAACATTTCTATCATGGCTATATAAAGTGATAGATATGGAATCTGGCTGCTGTAGGAAAACGAATTATCTTGGAGAATAACGCATAATTTTCATCAGTTAATTATATCAATCAACAAAGAAGTTCAGCAGGCTCAGAAGTATTTGGTTGAAAAAGCTGCAGATCTTCCTCAACCAAATGATTTCACATACCCAGCCTAATGGCAAGGTGATTTTATCTTCTCATAAGAGATCCAGAGAGAGCAAAAGAGATAATTGGTGGTAGCACAGAGTAGATTTCAGAAGTGAGAGCTACAGGCAGCTCAACAAATATATCTCTCTCTTTGAAGAGAATCCTGCAGAGGGGAGAAGGTACCTGTTGGACTTGGGAATTTTGAATTGAGTTGTTCTGGGAAAGAGCAACTTATAGAGAAGAGTTTGGTTTAACCGGGAAAACCCCTCTTCAGACCAGTCTTGGATGAATTTGGTTTTGTGAGACAGGTCTGTAACGTTAAGACCTTATCAACTGATGTATAAAAGAAGTAACGTGCACTAGCTATATGCTAGTATTTTCCTCTCTTGTTATTAACTTTGCTAGGGAAAAGTTAAAATACTAAAATGTTAAAGTAAAAATATAACAAAAGCCAGTTACATGTGAAAAGTACTTTGACTACAGCTCACAAACAATTCTCTTATGAAAATAGTTTGCTGACAACATTTGGTGAATATATGCATTGAAAAAGGAGCATCTTTCAGCAAAACCATTATCCTAAACTCACCAGCTGTTAATACAGTACAGAATACATATGTCATTTTTACGAGGTATAATATGTATAGTGTATACACACATAAATATATAAATAAAATCACTGGTATGGAGCACTGATGGCCAGTTGTGTTTAAGACCAGTTTAAGGTGATATGCAAAAAATGCAAAGCAACATGGCATAATAACAGTAATATCAGGATAGTTTTCTGTTCTCTTTGCCCAAGTCACCTCTAGATGTCTGCTGTGAATTCACGTTGTAGACATGTTAATTACTCCAAATTTGCACTGAACTGCTTCACCATAAAATCTGGATCTCTGTCTGAAAATACTGAGGAATTTAACTGTTTCTGTACTTTGTTTTTACCGACTAGAGAAGTAGGCATCTGAGTTTATTTGAATGGAAGCTGCCATGTGTTTATCCTTCTTGAAATTAAATCTCTTGCCCGTGAGTTTCTGAGTCTGTGTTTAGATCAAATTGTTGTCATCCTTCTTTAAAAATCATCACACTTAGGGGTTGATTTGGGATCCTGTCTGAGGTTTAACTAATATGTGATGTGAATGAAGTTTCATTAGGTAGATTAGGTTCATACTTTGATTTATATTGCATGCTTTTTAGCTTTATCCGAGCATCTCATTTGTAGTTCTCAGTTTAGCCACATAATGGGCCACAAAGTTCAAGAATTTGTCTATAATCATTCCCAAATCTCTTTTTAGGTCAATGCCATGATGTTGGGGTTTTCTTCCACTTAGCAGCTATACACTGTCTCTTCTTTTTTTAATCCAAACTCATTAGTCTACATGTATCTGCATTTGTTATCTATTTGTATCAGCCAGGTACATTTATTACTTACATCACTGTACTGCTCTGCTTTTCTGTTTGCTGTTCTTCCTGAGCACAGCATGTAGAGTAGTATAAAATAATCCACAGGCTCTCCAGATCACTGTCTGACTTTTCCTACTTTCAAGAAAAGAAGCACTTAATTCAGTACAGTTTGTGAGTTTATGACAATTTGGATAGATATTGGCAAATCAAAAATCATTAATTACTTCATGTTCATGAATTGTCAACCATAAATCATTGCTCACTAGAGATCCGTAGAGAATGCATTGTCTTCTTTCACATTTGCTATTCTTTAATTGCTTCTTTTTTAGTCCTGTAATGGTTATCATCCCGTTACAGAGAAGTGCTCAGCATGATGTGGCTGAGGCATGTAAAAAAACATCTAAAATCTCAGTAACTCCACTTCAGGTATCTTCTTCAGTGCAGTTACTTATTTGATGAGGAATGGGATTCTCTCTTTAGTGCCTGTATCCCCATGCATTTAAATATACTCTGCTATTCATATGAATAGACAGAAACATGTGAATGATCTCTAAATTGGTTATAGATTTACATTTATTTATTTTACAGTATACCTGCTCACACATTACATCATCAATCATTTTGTACTTGGTTTCCTACTCCATAATTCCATCAAACTGTATTTTACTGCTTGACAAGGCATAGAACTCTGATTATAAATCAGACACACCCTTTAGATATCCACTCTATACAAAGCTTTTTATGTTTGAGTTTCTATCCTTGCTTTGATTTTACCACTGTACTCCACTCTGTCTGATCAAAATAACATTATAAACCCACGAGCGATTTTTAAGTATCTTTCTGTACTGCTTTCCTACTGTATTATATTGCTTAAACAGTGTTTGTGGGTATGGAAGTGTTGTGGCGTTTTTTGCTTGTTTGTTCTTTATCATTATTATTCTTCTCCTTTTCTCACAAGGAGGAAAGGCTTGACCTTCAGTTGACTATGCTATCAACTTAGTGGTTTTGGAAACATATAATTTGGAGCGGTATTTCTTATACAGCAGTCATTCCATCCTTAGTGAAGCCTGACCTTTAAAATTTATATGGTGTTATTGGAAATCCACAAGACAGCATTATGGTGAGTGAGTGACTTGGTTTCAGCTGAGACAGCATTAATAATACACCAGTGTTTTGGTTATTGCTCTGTGATAGAAGCCCACCCAGGACCAGGATGGGTCACTGCATGGAGAAGAGCCCTGCCGTAATGATGGGGCAGCAGTGTAGGGGGTGGAGCCAAGACAGCTGGTCTGAATTAGGGGATTGTTCCATACTGTGTGACATGTGGAAGGCCATCAAGCTGTGAGGAGTTGGCAAGGGGGACTGAATACTGCTCAGGGATTGGCTGGGTGCTGGTCAGTGAGTGGTGAGACCCTGCATTGGTAGCAGAGCGTTGGTTTTGTTTCCATTTTCTTTTTCTGTCTTAGTAAACAGTTTTTATCACAACCCACAATGGATTTTATTTCCAGTTCCCTTTCACATTTCACTTATGACGGGAGAGAGGGAGCAGTTGTGTGGTGTTGAGCTGCTGCCAGGCTAAACTATAACAGCGAGTAAGTCCTGGAGACAGCAAAATCCATTTCTTGTTATACAAAGATGAATTGATACAGGCAACATTAAGAATAACGTATGAAAATTACCTGGTTTACAAGTTAAAGTCAGATGTTTTCTAAGCTAGTCTTGCGAAAACCACCTATAAGATTTGAGCGTATTAATTTAAAAAAACAACTGTGTAAATAGATGTATTGGGAAGAGGAAAAGAGTGCCAGTTCTCAGACATTGCAGGGAAATTTCTCCTGCTGAATGCAAGAAGGAAAAAGCACAGTAGTTCTAAAACTTGTCTACAGTCTAGGAAGACTCTTGACAGACAGACCGGGTCTACACAGACTGAGGATTAAGGAGTAAATGAGCCATGATTGTTACCAAAAAATCTGAAGCACCCAAGTAAAAAAAAAAATCAGCTCTTAGGAAGTTGTTCTGCACTGCTTGCTGTGTTACTCTTGTACAAAGCTTCCACTTATCAGTTCACTTTCTCTTCTCCACTTATGTATTTGAAACATATTGTTTCTTTAAAAAAAAAAAGCAAAAAAAGAAACAAACAAAAACAGGTCCTCCATCAGTCCTTGAATCTCAAGTAATTTTCTTTGTTCATGTGAAATCCCTTCTGGTCTGTAATATGCATTTTCCTTGCATACTGTAACTGCATAAATAATTTGTTAGGAAAAAAAGCTGAAGTATAATTTTAGGAGTTTATTTAAGCAAGCATTTTAATATTTATAATACATTTAATCTAGGAAGCAGTTAAATCTAAGCATCTTTGATAAAGTGATATTGATTTGTTCAACTGCCCTGAGCAAAATGGATAGTATAATTTCTCTTGTTGATTAGTAAATGCTCTGGCTCTGCTGGCTTTATTTTTTAAATGGTTGACAGAATGTTTTGGGGAAACAGACAGTCTTTTGAGAATAGCAGCATTAATTTAAATTTGTTTAAATTTATTTTAGTTACATTTAGAACTATGATCCCCGCAAAGATTTATACTTCGACAGAATGTGCTGATTAAATTTCCTAAAAATTTGATGATTCCTTTTACATAATGAGAAAATTATTTTAGAAAGAAATAGCAACTATGAATTTTACACAGTGACATCTATAATATTCATGAGAAAAAAATGTAAAAGCAAATGTGAAATTTATGAAAAAAAACAGCAGTCATTCATTGTTCCTCAAAACTGAATGAAACCATTAAATTGCTACTGGAACATTCTCAGCAAGCTTCAAATGTATTTTTCAATTATATGAGCATCATTCACCATCTGTCAACCCCCATATCTGGTCATTTATCTATGTGATGATTCACTGCAGGCTGCTATCAGCATCACTGTTTATTTAATGAGAACCCTGTCTATTTGCCCCCCTCTTGACACCTTGTGTCCATATCATTTGTTCATTGTCAGCCTGTATCAGTTGTAGCATGAAAGGTATCATGGGGTCTGCCTCATGACAGCCGGTGCTATGGGTCGCATCCCTTCTGTGTCATCCCATCACTGCTGCCTCTGTTCTCATTGCCGTGCCAATACATGACAAACTACTTCAGCTGGCACTGGTGTAGGTGCAGTACCTCTGTCTCCCACAGGAAGTGATGTTCTTTTTGAACTTGCGTAATGACAGTCATTTGACCTGAGGGGAGGAAGAAAAGGAGATCATGATTCGCACAAATCCCTATGGGAAACATCAGTAAGGCCTCCGGTGCAAGGAAAAAATATGTGGAACCCTCTCATTCTCCTCATAGTTCAAACTGCTCCACAGGGGAGAGGATTTCTCTTCTTGCACCTTCAGTGTAGGAGATCTCATGTCTGCGTATGCTTTGGGAAGCAGAATGCATACTGGAGAGTGTTAGTTAAAGACCCTATGTGGAACTGAGAGAGAGTAAATTGCTATGATGTATACAGACAGGATGTCCGTATACAAGTTAGAAACTGAACTCCATGGGCAGAAGTGCAAGAGTTGCATGCAGTTTTCTGACAAGCAACTTCTGCTGTTATGCACTGTAAGTTCGAATTTTATCAACTCAGGTAATTAAAGTCAGCATAAATCAGAACAAAGTCATCCAGCAGGCATCCCATGTATCTTTTCTTGTAATCCAGTTGTAGATCGGCATCTCTTACCCTACACACCCAAACCCAGGAAAACTGAGGAAGAATTTCCTTTGAAGTCAGTTCTATTCTTTTTATCTGCTGTAAGCAAGTAGTCATTCTGGATGCAGTTACAGAAGAGCTCTTTATTCTGTGCAATGGGAATCTCTTGGCAAAAACAATATTCACAAGTGGAATTTTTAATTGTGGAACAAAGTTCCTTAGCTCCTATAGCCTCTACTTATTCATTTTAAGGCAGAGAAGGAAAGCAGTTTGCTATTTCTTTAATAAAAATATTAAGAAAAACATATTCATTTGAAATGATCTTTTATTTGGTTGCTCACATTTTGCGGTGATATAAAGTTTCCAGATGTGTTATTCATTGAATGTATAGTTTAGGAATGTATCAAAAATGTGAGTCATCTATATAAATATTAATATCACTGGTAGAATAACACAGAATTTAATACTTAATGAGAAAGGCCTATCTGATGTGGGAATAGGATAAAAGTTATTATAACCTGCAGTAGTGTAGGTTTGTAGGTTGTTTGATTTAATCCTGCTAATGGGAGAGGTTAATATAACTCTCATTAATAATGAAGATGGATTATAGTATGACATATATTAGATCGTCTTCTTTTTGCACTTAGGTTATACTAAATTATGACTCTCTGGCATTAGGTTAATCAAAGTCTGCAGACCCTAACAGAAGTCTTTCCATGCCTTTTTTCTGTCCTAGCTTGTTTCTTGCCTCTGTGGCAAGAAGAATCACCCTGGAGTCTGTATGATCTCATCATGTTGCCTCAGCTTCGTGTACATGACAAAGAAGCAAGCAAACAAAAATCCCTTTCTTCTCAGTTATTTTAAACTAGACATTCAAAAACATAAGTAACTAAAATATGGGAAGCAGCTAGTATTCTAGGAAGGGATGCCATGAAAACAATATTTTAAATTCTGTAAATAAGTTAGTAAATATAAATGAGGAGACATGGCTAGGCTATGCATAAGACATGTAAGAGCTTTATGTATGATTATAATTTTCCCTTAGACTAAAGAACCATAGCCAAGGAAGGAAGAGTTGTCCCAGTATAAGACAGACAAATATGAATCGCATTTACTGGTGAAGAGAGTAAATGTGGAAATTCCCATCTGTCTTTAAGTGATTGTATCTCCAATATTTGGCTGGTATTAATGACTGACGCATGTAAATGGTCAAAATGGAAGCTGCCCTACCAAACTTCAGTACAAGAGCACATTCAGTCAGAAAACCTTTAGAGAAGACATTTAAAAAATGCAGTTCATCCCAAGATTGGTCATCTGAAATCTCCTCCCTGCTGTAATGAAAGCAGCGATTAAAAGCAAAAAAAAAGTCACCCTGAGAGCCCAGATGTAACCTAGGCGACTTGAGAAATATATGAGGAAACGTGCATACATTACACCTCCTGTGGGTGTGCATTCCTGTAAATACATGAAATAAAAACATACTCATTTATTTCAAATAAACTGAACAACCAGTTTTGAAGCGTCTGTTGCATGTTATTTTATAAAACTGGCAAATAAAGCAGCATTTTCAATGCTTCCATAATTTAAACAAATATAAATGTAATTGCCTTGAATGAGCTGAGATTTCCTTGGAGTACTGTATCAATTATATTCATTTTTCTAGCTAAGATGCAAGTGAAAATAGCTCTTGCTCAGTAATAAATAAGACAGACTAGTTAATCAATCTCTTTCTATTTTCTTAGGTTTTATATTTTAGTTTCCTGAAAGAGTAAACTAAATCAAAACCAAAGACATACTAAAATAATATCTATTTACTAATTTGCTTTTTCATTGTTGTCGTGTAATTGAAAAAAAAGACAAAGGTTTTGAAAAAAATAAACTTCCTTAAACTCTTAAAAATGTTTATAATTAATGGCACAGCCAAATGAGTTGATCAGCTCTAAATCTTAATGTTTGGTAGGGGGGCACAGATAACTGCTAGACAAATTGCCCATTTTGCAGACTATTGCTGGTAGAAATCATTGGCTTAGAGCACTACAAAGATGTTCTTTGAAATTGTAAGTACTGTAATCTTTCTCTTGGCAATCTGGCCTATCTGATAATTTAGTATTCTGCTAGGCCAGATAAAAGGTCAGTTAATGACATGAAAATCAAATTCTACTCACTAAAATAGGGTATTCCTATAAAATTACCTGTACTGACACTGTTTTTTTTAATCTGTGTGTAAGACAGGTATGGGATGTCATGCTTCACAGTGCAGCTTCCCTTTTATAGAACAGAAAACCTGTCAGAGAAAAATCAAATGGAAGTGTGGGAACTATGAGAGAGAACAGAAATTATTTATAAAGTTCCTTGTAGCTGATACAAGTGCATACTTGAGATCTCCTTTTATCTTTTTGTTCAAACATTGAGACTACTAATGGGCAAAATTTAATTCTTTAGATCACATGCATCAACGTGGTCAGTGTTTGGTGCAGAAATTTTAGTTAAAGTTGCATGTCTCTGAGAAGTTAACTGCTAATGTTTTATAGGAACTCCATCTCAGTTTAGTTTGTTTTTAATTAGCCGGCTGATTTACTCAAGAAGTTAAGCTTTCTCGATCAGTAGACTATTTTACAGTAAAGTAATAACCTATTGTTTAGTACAGCAGTGGTCTAGACGTGTCACTCATGTCTGACGTTTTACAACCATTTTCTTAATTTATCAAAGAAAAGATGACATGTTGGTTAGATAAGCATAGAGTTACCACAGGGTAAGGGTTATGTGTTAAAAAGCCGGTGCAAAGTCAGCCAGCAGCACACTTGACATCTGGTGAGATTTCTTGGCATTTATTAAATATCAAATCATGACATTTAGGAAGGCAAAAGCACTTAACCCACTTCTAATACGCTGTCAAGATACTTTTGCCTATATTAACAAAACTAAAATAGCAGCAAATGTGTATATATACACACATACAAACACACATATGCAAGAAGCTACAAAATCACTAAGCCATACGCTACGTTGTATATTATTTAGCATACTGCTGCTCATTTATCTTTTTTTTTTCTGAAAAGGACCTAATGTATGTACATGCACTCATCAAGTTTGCCTGTCTGCACTGCTTGGTTCTGGGCTGCCTGCTGGCATCCACTGTGCATTACTGACCTTTTTTTTTTTTGTGTGTGTGTGTGTGTGTGACTGAATTTAGTCATAACTCCCTTTTAAAAATCATTAATGGGAAAGCTGAAAATAATCTGAAATAATCTGAAATTGTTCCAGATATTAAAAAAAAACAACAAAAACAGCAACAACAAAACCACCATCAACCACTTTTTTGTGTCACTTTATGGTCAGGCTTACTTTTTCAGAATTTTCGTTACCAGTTGCCATAAAACTTGTTTATTGGTATTGTTGCTCTGTAAACATAAGTGTAACATTCACATTAGAATATCAGCAATAGATGCTCAAGATTTTGATCCTATAGATTTTGCAAGTTCACTAAAGAATTCACTGAGGACAGTTGTGGAGAGAGTGTTTTGTTTGTAACCATCAAGACAGGAATGATTTGGTGGTAGGGGATCCTGAGAAAAACCTATTTGCTTGCTTTTTGTAGTTTGTTCTTTTTTTCTCATCTTTTTAAGCTTAATACAATTTTGGTTTTAAAATTATTTCTAGCTTAGAAGGGTGGTATATCAACAAACATGTTGTTATACTTCAAGAAAAGTTGGTGTGATGCAAAGAAAATGCGTCACAGATAGTGTGTTCTGAATATGTAATATATTCTTGGACTGTTTTTCCGCTGTATTGTTGCTTGTGAAAATTTGCTTGCAGTTCCCAATGGTATATATTCTTTGCTGATATGTAGCTACTGCTTGAAATTATTAAGATGGAATACAAATATTTATGAATGAAAAAGTGCAAAATGAGGAAATGGGTAAAGGCTATTTTTTGTTCTTATTCTTAGATGAAGAAAGCTGTCTTGAGAGCTCTGCCAGAATTTGACCTGCCAGTGACAAGCAAATCTCCCCAGATCTGCAAAAGTTGTGTTGTAACAATGGGCAAAACAGAATGAGGCCTGCCTTCATTGTAGCTTTTTTTTTTTGCAATGTTCTTTAAACAAATAAGAAATGGGTATTTAAACCAGAAAAATGGTAAAATGCAGGCTTGAAAAAGACAGCAGCTAACATGCACTTATTAATATGTAAGGTGCCAATTGAAACTTTTATTTTCAGGTCTTTGAGCAAGTAGCTCTTCTGCAGTACCCTTTCATCAGCTGTTGAATGAGGTTAGCATTGACACTGGTTATACAGCTTCACTGTTGGTTTGGACCGTAGGAGGGAACAACATCTGCACGAAGCTAGTCACTAGGAGAGATGGCAAACATCTCCAGGTGTTGATGTGGCCATACTGGGGCCAGTACAGTGAATCAGCTCCCCCTGATTTACTGACTGTTAGTATTCCTGAGATACTGGTGATTGCTAGAGATCAGTGTTCTGGAATTTCAGGAGTCTTTGGCATGCCTGCAGGTAGCCTTTGAGATTAATTGCACAGTAAGGAGGGCTGGCTTTTTGAGGAGCAGACAACAGGAATCACAAAGAGTGAACTCATACATTGCAAATGATATTAAAGGCAATATGTAATTATACTTTTTTTGGACTGTGTTGTGACATTACCTATTCACTGCCATCACCCCAAATTTAAAAGCTGATCATCTAAAGCGAGTGAGATAGAACAGACATAAAATAAAGTAGCAAGATTCATTTAGCCTAATCTTAATTGCAGTGATTTATCACTATCCATAGGGCATTGCAAAAAATATTAACAAATCTCATAGAAAGATTAATAGATACCCTGTAATAAACTTAGTCTCCACATCATACATAAAATTAAACATGAAGTTTCCTCATGAGACTCAGATTATTTTTTAAGTACTTGAATTATTATTGCTTTAGTGTTTCCATTTTGCAAAATTTCTGTTTCTGCTTTGTCTTTAAATGAGATTAGAATTGTTAAAAATTGTCTTGACAACCTCAAGGCTCATAAAGCACACAGTGCCAAGTGCTGCTTTGCTGTGCCACAACATGTATGCATGCTTGCTCTGCAGCGTCTGTTATGTCTCAGTACTCACAGAAGGAGCCCCATGAGGTCCTTCATGAGTCCTCCTGCTCTGCTTCACCCAGCTATTTTCTGAGAGGCTCACCATCACAACCACTTCTGTGTGCAGTTCTGCTGCTACGGGCAACCACTAAATGGTCCCAGAGTCAAATGATGAAACTGATGATGAGAGCAACAATATTAAGATGGGAATCATTCAGGGCTCTGTCTCCCAGCTTGCAACCTACAGCCAAGTCATGCAGTGTGTAAGAAAGGCTCTTCATCCAGTTTTTCATACTGGAGTAATAAGGAAGTCTGAGAGATTTCCTGGGAAGGCTGGAGTTGAGGAAAGAGAAAGCTAACCTACATTTTTAGGGAGACGTAAAGCTGACCTCTTTTATTTTAGAGATGCTTCTGTTCCTGTGTCACCATAGGTATACCTATGTCATTACTATGTCATACAGTGTCATTACTAAAAAAAAAAAATTAAAAAAAAAATTAAAAAAAGGCGAAGTATTTCTCTTCCCCATAGAATGAACTGGCAAATATTGAATGTTGTCATTATATGATGATGTCAATGAATATGTTTAATCTTATTGCTAAAACACATTTCATAACTTCTGACAAGAGACTTCCATTAACTGCTCTTCCTACCCCCAGGTCATTTCATTCTGTTGGCTTTAATTAGACTTTTAGAAGTGGACTGATCTTATTGCATGACATTTTCTCTGAAATTCCTATGTGAATGGAATTTTATCAAATGCTTAAAGGTAATTTATCTTCTTTGAAACTTTATGAATAAATCAAACAAGTAGAGATACCAGGGAAATGAAAATATAACTGCACATGATCATGTAAGTAACTCTATTTCATAGTCAACGCTTTTCCTCCAAGCAAAGTGATAGGTAGAATAGTGTTTTCCAAAGGATACATTCAGACATGAAAAGGGCTTTACATAATGTGTCAAGAGTCTATAGCAGTCATTAATTTCCGTGTTTGCTGAGATCTGGCAGTTGACTAAGATGTTCCTTGCTTTTATATTTAAGTGCTCCTACAAGTATTACCTGTGGTTGTAAGTCTCCGTTACAGTGTATAGCTGTGAGTAATTAAGTAACTGAGAACTTTTATGCAGATAAATATAATAGAGTTGATGGGTATCTGCCTGTCAACTTCTTCATTTGTTTCATATTATTACTTTCCTCCCCTTTTTCAATGGATGTGAGTTATCCAAATGGTGGAATATTTGGTTGAGGAGTTAAAAATAAAATGATAAGCAGAAGTACAAACATGAGCAATAAATACTCAACTACAAAACAGCAAACTACAAGTAATAAACTGCAGGACTGTTTTTTCATCCTCTTGTTTCAGGGATGTGCTGAGATTTTAGCGCCTACTGTTGTTAACAGCTGTTGTTAACAGTCCTTGTGCTAATTAGCAGATTCTTAAAATCTCCAAAGATTTGGGCCACAGTGCTTAATTACTGCTATATGTCCCAGACATATAGTGTCCAGAAAACCTGTAAATACATGGTTTGTGCTATGCATCTGTCAGACATTCATGCCTTATAACAGAAAGCGCATATGAGGTTTTCTGAAATACTAGTCTTTGATTGTCTAAGGTGTTATTTGTGTAAGAGTTTAAGATCTGGTCACATTCCCTTTGCTCCTTCACATTTCAACATCTGTTGAAACTGATAATATTTTGATACAAGCCTTTAACTGAATAAAATCTGGGAAATGCTGCAGAGAACTTGAAGCAGCACCCACACTTGTAAAGAGCAAAGCTGTTCATTGTGATAAATGATGTCTCTATAATGTTCATGTGCTGTTTGACACCAGTGCATAATGGCTATCTTACCTAAAACCACAGCCAGAGAAACAACTAAGCAGCTTAAGATGGAAGCTTCAGTAAGTGCCATTGTTGGATGGCTGACTGATATTTTCTTTGGAAATAACTGTTTTTTTTGCGAGACAATCATCCTGTCTTTTAAAAAATGTGACAAAAGTCACTTAATTAATTGATTGTTAGGAGGAAATCTTTTTTTAACTATCTAGGTTTTGCAGATACGCTGAAACATCTGTAAACAGGAACATCTATATAAATGTTTGTACAGTACAGGAGAAGCATTGGCACTGTCTGAAGTTCCTATTTTTTTTATTTTTAACCTATTTAAATGAACTTGCTCCTTGAATAACGAACAGAAATAGAAACAGCTAACATACTTTGATATATTTTATTTCCAGTGCTTTTATAGAATAGGTTATGAGGGTGGAGAGGGCAGAAAGGTTGTCCAGAGATGTGGTGGAAGCCCGATCCCTGGAGACTTTCAAGGCCAGGCTGGATGGGGCTCTGAGCAACCTGATCAAGCTGTGGATGTCCCTGTTCATAGCAGGGGAGCTGAACTAGATGACCTTTAAACGTCCCTCCAAACTCTAAGGATTTTATAATTCTTTGATTCCTGTTAGCCTAACTTAGCAAAACTACTGTCAAAATTGGCCCATGTTGTTTAGAGCTTCATTACTCAAGTTGATGAAAACACTTCTGTCAGCATAGTCTGACTTCAGTCCTAAAAAAAACCCTTGAGTATAAGGTAGATCTGCATGCCAGAAGTAGTTGCTCCAAGGGCCCTTTGAAGGCAAGAATCATATCAGATCTGCTAGATTCAAATTAATTAAATCTTGTTGAAAGCACTTGGAAGTTTGTCTATTCAGATTTTCCTCTAACAGTATCTCCCCATCCTTTACACCTATCTGTGGTAGTAATATCCAGATTATGGCTGGATTTAGTGTACTGTTAAAAACAAGGATTGTCAGCCTTTGCCTGTGGTGTATGTTTTTGTAAGCTGCTGGTAACTGTAGGGAAATATTTTATTAGCCAGTAGCTGACTATTAACATCTTCCTCAGGCTGTAGAGATATGGACTAGTTCTAGACATTTCACTTTAAAGGGTTGTCTTTATATTTTTAATATCTAATCGTCCTAATGAATCTTGAAGATACTACGCATAGCTATCCCGATTTATTTCTTAATGAATATTTATGGTTGTCTTTTCAGCAAGCTGGAACCATCCTTGATTGAGTTAGTCTGATGTTCTTAAAAACATACCAGAAATAATGAGTAAGCAGTACATAAAATCACAAACCTTAACATAACAAAACTCAGGTGGCATTCTGTAATATATTTCCTGTCTGATTTTTATGTTGGCTCAAGTTTTCTACTGCATTCCATCTTGATGAAAAAGGACATTGCTCATACCTACTGACATTGCTGCCTGTTCAGCTTCACTGCTGCATTAAAAGCAAATGCTTTTTGCCTGGATTCAGAGACTATATTTCTTCAGAGAAAGAAGCAGGCCATTCAGATGTACAGGAATGGATGCAAAAACTACATCAGTGAAAGGGATCTTTCACTTAGAGGGCAAGATCTGGGATTTTGCCAGAAAAGGGGAATAAAAGCTCTTGCAACTTTAGACATCATGTTTAATATAAAATGGCATACTTAGTGACAAAAACAAACAAACAAACTTAATTTGATAAGAGAAATAGAAGTTAAAATAATATATACATTCATTTTTCATATATCTATTAATGCTTATCTTCTGTATTGACATGTTTTATTTAGATATGGAATAAGGTCTACGTATGTAACTGTTGTTTTAAGAATTTGTACTTAAGAGGTTTGTTCAGTATTGCTTTCAATAGTGGTAGTAGCAGTCATAAATGTGAGCATTGTTTTAACTCAAGGAAAATGCTGGTTTAGTATCTAAGAAATGCTACATCTCCAGTCATTTAGAAAGGAAAATTGAAGAAAGTTTGGCTCAAGAGCAGTTGTTGCTTATCTCTGGAGATGCTTCCTTGTTAGATAGGCTGGTTAGTCTTTGGTTTGTGCTTAAATTTTCAACACTTAACAAAATGTAAAGGCTAATTTGACTTCTTGAAGCAGATGTATAAGATGGAACAGTTATCAGCATAGGTATTCAAAACAAGCAGTCTAAACCTGCTGTTAATGTTTAGGCCTCTGCCTTCTCAGAATTTATACAAATTTCAAAGTTAAGCAAGCTGAATCATGGCAAAGTGAGTCTGTCATTCACTGTCCTTCAGCCTTCTTGGTGTGTATTGTTGTTGCTTCCATAGTCAGTCGTCAGCGGGAAGTCTGTGAAAATGCATGTGAATTGTAAATGTTTTATGAGATGTATTTCCATTTTGTTAAAGAGGTTTGTGTGTGAAGAGTTGCACATTTCAGTGCATCAGTCAATTTATAGTGAAGAATATTGGCAATGTGGAATGAGTCATGAGCAGTAGCAGAGACTGAAATCCCTATTAGTAATTCAGCTGATAGTTGTATGTTTGTTATGAATTTATGATGGTTTGGTACAGGATGAAAATTTCTTTACCACTTATACTACATGTATAAACAATGCCCTTGAGAAATGACAAGCTTGAAACAGACTCAAAATTTAGAACTGAAAGCGATGATGGAAATAATAACTTCCTTTTATAAAATGACCATTGCCATTTTCAGACAACCTTGCTTTCCTGGAAATACTTTCCATTAACTTTTTCTTTTAATTTTATCCGCCTTCTGTCTCCTCATGCTTTATTACTTAATGTATTTTTAATGTATTTCTTATTCTAACAAGTAGATAGCATCAAAACTCACGTTTCTTAAGAAATACATACAAGACATTACAAAATTTTCATGTGGATTTTAAATCTGAGAAGTGAAAGTGAGGTGCAGAGGTAGTAAGACTAAAATACAAGCAAAGTAAGGAAATTCAAGATAATGTGGACAGCAAAGAGGTGGTACACATAAACATTTTATGAAAAACGTTGAATCCTCTTTTCAAAGTTTCTCCCTGTCAAGGAAGGTGCACTTCTCTAGTTCAAGCTAAACTGGAGTAATGACTTGAAACACAGAAAATGCAAGGTGTCTTGAGTTTCTTGTCAAGCTGACTACAGCTTCTCACTAGTTTTTCTTTTAAGAGGAAGTGACTCTAAGTCTGATTACATGAGTTCCTCTCTTTTCCCAATATAATAAGAATAAAAAATGAGTAAACAGATGTTACAGTCATAAGAATCCAGCAGTATTACACCCTAACAGGTGGTATAAAGGTCTGTGGATATTTATGAAAGCTGGAGCATATCGGGTTATCAGTAGCAGATTATAAATCAGTACTAGAGGCAGACAAGAAGGGCATGATAATCAGCATGCCTCTGCCACATGTAGTAGTAAGTCATCTTTGCTTCCTACCATCTTGACTGGCATCTTCAATTTTTTCATATAGTGGATTTAACTTAGTTGTTTTAGAAGAATTTCTGGCACCAATAGAAATCCAATACTTACTGTGTTATTAGTGCATCAGATCAAGTCAGCGGTTCTGAAATGTTTTACTTCCTGTTAACTGGAGTTTTTTAGGTATGTCACATGATGCACAGAATATCTGCTTTTAATACAGCAATCAGTAATATACCAAAGTTTTTGCCTGAGTATGTATGTATGGACTCCAGCAAAGCTTGATGCTTCAAAAGCAGCCTTCTGCCTCAGGGTAGACTCTGCTTCTTCTGAAGCATATCAAAATGATCATCACTGAGGCTATCAGGTGGCAGGGGGCAGCTAGAAGAAGCTTCTTACTGCTTGGAACCACATCACTTTGAAAATGTTTGAGTTTATATTCAACTTATGTACAGACAGGCAAATCAATGACACATTGCTGTTATTAACTTGTGTCTGACAAGGCTGATTTAAAAGAAAAAACACATTCAAATTAAAATGCTCCAACCAAAGTCTACAATATCTATTTATCAATAGATATCTATATTATATTGTTTCAAACAGAAAGTTGAGGCAACTTCACATAAGAAAAGATATTTCAATGGGATCTGTAGGACCTGAAGGTTGTTCTTGCTTGAGAAGCTCCTAGTGCTGATTGGAGCTAACCTGGTGCAGTCATAGCATCCTGCTTATCTGTTATCTGTGTGTGTGTATTACTGGAAAATATTTACAAAGTATTTCAGTGTTTATCTACCATGTTTTGCATGGTGTTTATCTTTCTCAGATAAACAAATATGGAAAATGGGAGGTAAGGGAAGGCAAAGATGCAGATAGTGGGGCCTTCATGCTTCTAAGGCTATATGGCACCAAGGCAGTCAGCATCAGTCTTCATTCCTGAGTTTTGGATTTGATGTATTTTAGAGGTGGTTTGTTGCTCTTCTCCATTGTCCTGTAGAAGTGATATCCCAGTGAACGACAAGACATAGGAGCTTTGTAAAAGAAGAAAAATACTTTTGCAAAGGGAAAAGGCATCATGTTTATGAATAAGTCCCAAAGAGAAAACCCTAAAACATTTTTTTTAATAATTTGAGATGCTTTGACAAAGTAGTTACTTATTTTTGGATTTTAACATTTTCATTTTATATTGGAATGTTTTTAGATCTGCTCCTATTTTTTAACATATTAAATGCACTTCTTTGTGAAAAATAGCTGCATTTTGAAATTTCTTATTCTTATTTTAAAAGATTTTTCTGTTATTTGTCCAACTGTTAGTGTCAGAAAATGAACTGCCATCAACCAATTTTTTTAATGTAAAACTCTTAGCTATTTTTCCACAGTTCTTCAATAGACTTTTTAGAAAAGAGCAAGCATCTTCTGTATCCAGCAATCCAGTTTACTGGATTAACTCTCAAAATCAAGCCCAGCTACTACAGCCTCTGATGCTTCTGTGTATTTATGAAGTAACAGTCGAATAATTAATACACATGGATACCTCCTACCTTGTAACCTTGTATATATGCGTATGTATATATGCACGTATGGAAATACACAGTGCGTTTATTTACTTCTGTTTGATCTAAAGTGTTGGTTCAGTTACACTGATATCTTCTACTTGAGGAAGCTCTGAACAGTGAATGCAAAAGCTTCTCTGTGCAGTCTAAAGCACAGTGCTTTCCACTCACTACTGCTCAGTATGGTTTGAAGGTTACTGCCGCCTACTTGCATAGAGCAAAGATAGGGTCTAAATTGAGAAATTTCCATTTTGTCTGCTAACTAACCAGTTTAAAATACACTTTTGTTTTAAATATTTCAAATGCATACTACAGACATTATAGCACATTGGAATGACAAATTCCAGATAATTAGTTTAAATGTGAGCAGATTAGTAATAAATGAACCACAAATAAAGGTATCTACTCTGAGATGCTTCTGGACTAAAAGACAGATAAAATTACTTAGAAAAATGCAGGAGATGTCCACAGCTTTCTGTGTATACAGACAAAAATCAACATCAAATTATAGAGAAAACAGGTTGTTCTTCAGGAGGGTGGCTATTTGGAGTAACTTTTGAAGAAGGAAGCCTAGGAGCCTTTCTAAGGGGAGTGAGAGCCTGAGCCCACCCTAAGAGCAGGGCAGAGGAAACAAATGAAGACAGAATATGAAAAGGAAACAGCAGACTTACCAAACCAAAGGGACAAAGCTGAAAGTGATAGAAGAGAACAGCACAAGAAATAGAGATGAACCTTTGATATTCTTGCATGCTGAGGTGGGGAATTTCAGCTTGATTTAGTAGGGGATGATTGGATGCCATTCCTTTTTTCATCACAATGATTTTTCAAGGAATCACAGAGTAAAAGGGTTTGAAAGCAACCTGCATTTACTGGCAGTAAATTTAAAAGGAGAAGCTGGGGGATGGAAGAAGAGCAGAAAAGGAGACTGAGTGGAACCTTTACTCCCCATGCATAGCTGCCAACGTGTTAGTCAGTAGCAAATCATGAGTAAGCCTTCACTCTTTTGTGTGGCTCTGGCAATAAGAAAACAATATTTACATGAGGAAGGAAACATGTTTCTCTCAACTTGTTTTCCTGTGCGGTTCTTAAGTGGCAGTTTTCTAGTTAATTTAAAGTAAACTTGATTATATGTATTTAAAAAAAAAAAATAAGGATCTGTACATAAAACAAATTTGATCAAAACTACCTCTCTAGTGTTTGCACTAAAACATTTAGATTATACCCTCTTTCCTGCATATATTTTTTCCTACTTAATGCCTTTTCAATAATAGACTCTCGTCTTTCCCAGAATAGAATTGAATAAATCCCTCAAGATCAGATCTGGAAGGTGGAGTGGTCTTTTAAATCTTCAAATTTGTTTTATTTCTGCAGTGATAAAGGGCATTTCTTAGGAGGTATGTTGGAACAGAATACAACTGGCATTTTTTAAAGACTTGATATCAATAATTTACTATATAAACATGATTGTTAGCAAAAGCAGGCTTGGCTGAATGCTTTTATGCAAACTTACACACATATATCTCACCCACTTCAAACAAAGCAACTGAATATATATATATATTTAATAATAGTTTAATATTTTTTAATACTGTTTTCACTCTGGTATCCAAATCAGACTGGTTTGCAAAAAAATGAGCACCTCTATGTTAAGAATAATAATAAAGCTTGCTGAGACTCAGTGATTACTAGACATTTATACAGTGATGTAACTTATTCCATCTTTTCAGTAGGAATGATGTTTGCTAGCTTATCTTTAGCTAAAAATGATAGTCTTTTTCTGTAACTGTCCAAGAACGTAATCATCAGGTTAAGTAATTAATACATAATTTTTCTACCAGTAAGTGCAAGAGATTTTAAATTTGACATTACTTTCCATGAAATGTCTTCTGAATGCAATATACAAATTTAATTCCTCCCCATATTGCTCATAGGACAAAAGTTCAGTGGATTCAAATAGCCATACATTTTATTTTAGCTCCTGCTACAGATCTTCCATTTCAAGATGTCAGGTAAATGAAAGGACAGAAGGTAAAAGGTCCATGACAAGGGTAAAGTAACATTTTTTTTCGGAAATAAAAAAACACCACAGTCCTGGCTCACAATACATATTGGACTGTATCATTTTACTTTCACTATGTAGTTTCATTCTCTTTTCCTTATCAATAGTTCTAAGAACAGACTCTCAAAACGACTGGAACTGTTAATTTTCGTTAGTGTTCCTAACAGAACAAAAGAGCAATGTTTCTGTTATGATGAAAATATTTAAAAAAATTTCACTACCCATTTTTGGTCTTCCAGGTGAAAAGGCAAAGGAGGGAACTCATAAATCTAGTAGACTATATGAAAGCAATGTAATTTTTAACACTCTGAATAGTCAGTTTAGAAAATAAAATGGAATTTACTTCTGCTTTATTTGATTGGATTCTTATGTTGATGTTACATAGCAAAATAAGATACAACAACTACATAAAATCATGTTTGTTGGGTTGAAAAGGCTTCACATTGTGTACAGTTTAAATAAACTGCTGCCTCATTATGAGGGAGATGAAAAGCTCGGGCAGCATGGATACATCTTTAATTCTTCTCTCCAGTGAGGTCTGTCCACTTTATTTGAAGCTTTAGATACTCTTCACTCAAGATTTAGAAGCTGGATTTCTTTCTTTAGTGATTTCTTTCAAACCTCTTCAAGTTTGTTTCTTCACAGAGGTGGTCTTAGTGTTCCACCATAATTTGGTAGTTAGAACACTACTTGCCCAGAATATAGGGGAGTGAAATTTCATACCTTCTATTTCAGAGGGATTTTAAGTGTACATCCTCAGTCTTCTGTGAGAATTTTCTAACTAAGGTATCCATCTGTTCTGTAAGGAGTATGAATTCTTTTTTGGAAAATCCCAATTTGGACCAAAAAGTTCAAGAACCACTGAGCTTTGGGAGGAAGCGTGAGACAGTATCCCCTCTCTTCCAACTCTGAACTGAAAAGAGAATGCAGAATCCTAGTTCCAGTGCGATGCAATGAAGTTTCCATCAATTGTGTTAGTGACTTACAGGATTACACAAGCTACATATTGATAGTAAACTGCCATACAGTATCAAGGATCTGACATATGATATCCAATCTCATGTCAAATTGGTTTTGACAGAGAGGGGGAAGGGCTATGCAGAGATAGTGTTTTGTTGTGGGTTTGTTTTTTCCACTGTATAAATAGTAATTTATTTCAGCAATTGGAAAGAACTTGAAAAGAAAAAGCTACAATGCCTTATAAATATTATTTTTTTTAATTTTCTTTTAAATTGGCTTAGTTTTTTCCCTGAGAAATTCTGTCAGTATACATGAAAATGTTACAATGCTGGGAACATTTCTCAGGCTTCGTAACTTTAGTTTTTCTCTGAAATCCTATGATCTGTCATTCCCTTCTCTTTTATCTAGACTGGTATTGCGTACCCTGCTAGCTTCCTTTCTGTTTGTAGAATCAAAGAAGCACTTCTTTTTAGTGTTGGTCGACTTTCCATTTCCAGATCTGAGACTCATTCTTCTTCTTCTGTCTCCTACAGACTGTCCTCAGGCCACCTCACCTGTTCCCATTTGCAGACAATATTGCTAAATACCACCCCTGAACTGACACCTTCTAGATCTACCCATCACATTTGACCTTTCTCTGCCAGCCCACTTTCTGCTATGGCTCTGCTGCTGCCAACTCAAATTCAAGCTGGCAAGCTTGTGTTTGTGCTCCAGAGCCTGCATAGCTCCAGTGAAAGGTGGTTTAAGTGGCACATTATCTCTCCTGCATCAGCACCTTGGTGCTAAATGTGCAGACAGAAGTGTCCTGAGCAATGACAGTTTTTCTCTTTACCATGGAAGGACCTGAAAATTATGTAGTCAGAGCTTAGCTGTGCTGTGCATGACACCAGGACACCAGTTTGGCAACTGGGAGTTAATAGAATCAAGGTGGAAAGACTTTGCTCATGTGGCTGTGGAAAATGTTGCTGATTGCAGGGTCCTTGAGTGGAAATCAAAGTCTTGTGCTAATGAGGAAATTATTTCAGTGCAGGCACAGAGTTTTTGAAGTCTATTGACACTTTAAAGGGATTATGGTTTTATGTCTTGGTCGTTATATTTGGCTAGTTCTTGCAAAGGAATAATGGCAAGGCCTGCCATTATCACTGGGTACGCAGTATGAGTGTTAATAACACAGATTAAACTATATTGCAAGTGGTGGTGAGGAAGATTGCTGTGTGCTGCATTTTTATTACAGATATTGTATCATTGTAATGTATACATCAGTGCTTCCTGTGCCCTTCAATTGATCAAGCTGTGACATATGGAACTGTTGAAATAATTATGAATTGAGGCTACAAGTACAAAGATCCTCCAAAATTAACTACATTTATGTAATGCATAATTAAAATGTTCTTGTCAGCAAATACCATTGATTGCACTTGATGGTGCATTATCTATGGTGTATTATGCTCATGTTCCATTGAACTGGCAGAGATACTTGCAAAAAAGTGGTTAGGTTTTTAATAGGAAGGGATTGGAAATCCATTTCTTCTTCTCATTTTGTCTCCTTACCTATAATGTGACTTTAGGCATAGGGTAAGTATTGGCACCAGGGACAGTTCTGAAGAAAATACAGTACATAGAAATAAAACAATTATTTAAAACTTCCCTGGCTTTTTAAATGCAATCATTCAAAAGAAAAGTGAGTCAGTTCATTGTACCTTGAATACTGAATAACATTCCTTGAAATAATGCTTATACCTGGTGATCCCTGGCTATATGATAAACCAAAACACACAATTTTTATTTCCACAGAAGATGTATCTTAGATGCATCCTAGATGATACAATGCTTAAGGCAGTTTTGTGTTAAGCACATTTGAAACTGACTTTGTTAAAGCCTTGATTCATGTCATGTGGTCATAACCAGATTTAGTTCTTTCACAGTTTGATTGGAAAAAGTCTTCTAATATATCCTATCTAGTTTTCTCTCCTTCTTTATCCTTCCCAATATGGTTTATCAGTTGCTTCTCTGAATCTCTCACTTTGAATTTAAATGCAATTGTCTGCCTTGCTTTACTGCTGCTTCCACTGAAATCAGCAATGGCCTAGTTGTCATACATTCAATAACTTGAATTTTATTAATTCTTTTCTTCTTGGTTGGTAATGATATTAACATGCTGTATATCCAGTTGGCAGACTTAAAGTCTATGTTTGATTCCAGATTTCTTTCCTTGAAATGGGTTTATTAGCTATGGAGAATATAGGGGAATAAACATTTAAAATAACTGAAGGTTATCCAAATTTGGCTGTTCAAATTAGGAAGAGAAACAGATGTTGAGTTTGATTAATTTTTTTTACTTAAAAAAAAAAAAATCATTCTAAACACTTTTTTCCTAAGCATGAAGAATGCAGTAAGAGCCATTACCTTTTCAGTTTCATGTTGTTTTCAGTACAGACTGAGGTGAAAGGATCTATCTTCAAGCTTTATTAAGGAAAGATAAGAGGCAGGAATTAGTTGTGTCAGTGGTTGCCCCAAAATCACCTTTGTCTCTATTTTCTTTGTTACTAAAACACTTGCTAAACCCACTACTTAGCCTTCTGCCTTTGCTATTTAGCTCTGGAAGACCTCTTACCTACAAAGCATGATACTGCTCTCCTGGTCTACTGCTGGAATAGTGGGCAATTAACTGCTTATTCATTTGATCTTGAATGGCAAACTGGGAATGACATATGCCAATTTCAATAGTATTTAACTCAATGTTCAATGCTATTTAGCACAAACCGTGGCTTTCACAACACGTGAGACTTGCTTGGAGAAGAATAAAGGAAATCTGTTTTCTTAATTAGCTCTTCTTGACTACTGAGATGATTCATTTCTCTGACTCATGATCATTTCTATTTGCTTTTGGGACTATGTGCAGTTTTCTATATATCTTGCGTATAGTGACTCTCAAAATAGTTAGGCTTAACGAATCTCTTCTTGTAGTTCTATCAAGTTATCAACATTGAGTAGAAAAGTCCATAATAAAATGTTTTTCACAAGAAATGCAGCCATGGTCATTACATTTGATGGGATTTAATAAAAGTTCTAGGAGAATTTCCATTCCTTTTCCAAATAACTGTTTACACAGTTGTTCCTCCATGTATCATAGTAGATTAAACAAGCATGAATGGTAGGACTCTATTATTAGCACTGAATGAAAAGATAATAGGTCCAGTTTCAGAAAATATGAAATTGGTGTTTCACATTCCTCTTGTAATAGAAGTAGGCCATTAGTAGTACCATCACCACTATTGCTGATGTATAAGAAAAATATGCCGATGTCTGTCAAAATCCTGACAGCAGCAGTCACCAGTGCTAGGATGGGAAAGATCTGAGTATGTCAAGGGTAGAAAACTAGTTTAGGTTAGGAAAGACAATAATTAGTGTGGAAATTCTCCCCACAGTGAACAGATGTATTTTAATGGGAGAAAGCACAGCCAGGAAGACCCATCACACTGTGTCTTAAAGCTGTGGGAATACGAGGAAAACTTCCAGGGCATATTCAAGAACATTCCTTACTTATTTGATAGAAATGTATGATCAGAAGCATTCCAGAATAGTCCATTTCCATATAAGTATATGCTTCTATAAAATATTCCAAAATAGTGTAAATCTGACAGCATACAGCTGGACATTTTCTATACCTCTGAGTATGCTCATTGTGATGTGATGAGAACAGGGTTATAAATGTTTTGTTTTACCCTCTTCTCAATTGCAAATGAATGCAAGATCAATGATTCCATTGCTGTTGGGTTTTTTTGCACTAGTATATTTCTGACAATGTACGCTATGAGCATAAGAGGATGATTTAACCTCTTTATTGTAGTAGGATGTGGCAATTTTTTTTTATTGAAATTTCAATTAGCTTTTCTGTTCTTATAATGTTTTGCCTAAATCCTCCTTTTAAGTTCCTACTGAGGTTACCAGAAAAGATCATCTAAGCATGACTGTGCTAACAGGTGGAGGGAAAGAAAACAAATTATTTCTATTGTGTACAAAATTGAGGTCACTTTAGGTTAACTGAATCGGATTCCTTAAGAGATGAAGACTTTCCACATCATGAAGAATCATTCAGAGAATTCTAATTGAAAAAAAGAAAGACACCAGCCTCTTATAGAAAAGAAAAAGATACCAAGATTAGTACAACTGAACAGGAAAACCTGAAATAGATTTTACAGACCGTTGCCTTTATGACCCTTATAAAAGAAGAATTGTCAAATGAAAAACGATGAAGAAATCCCTGCAGACTATGACTCTATATTAAACTGTCTAGCAATCTGAGTTCACAGTTTGGACCAATTGAAAAAACAAAGGAATTTAGGACTTGTAATTACAATTCTCTGGTATCTAAAATACTTACATGATAGTATAAATTTTAATAAAGAAAAACCTACATTTGCTTTTGACACCAAATTCAAAAACGTTATTCACAGAGATAATTAAATATTTTATTTGGCATTGACTATTATTGAGAAGGTTAAATGGATTGTTTTTTTCCTAGGAAAATTCATTTGTGTTCATACAGAAAGTATTTTAAAACACTTTTTCCAGTCTTTAGCTTGCATAACGTGGAACAGTTTTAACTGAGTAGTGATGCTACTTTCAGGATATGTATACATATTAAATATAGATAATCTAAAGTTCATTAGCCCTTCTACAAGTGCTAAACCAGCTATGTTCAAAAACATAACTCTATTGCAGGGTTCTTTGTTTTCTGTGAAAATTAATGCCATTTGCGAAGCTTAGTCTCTTAGATGGGAATGCATTCAAATAAGAGAAGTTCATAAATTACGTAGTACTCGGTTCTAATAAAAAGTAAGTCATTCTTGCTAATCCAGCTAAGAAGCCAATAAGCCCATTTTCACAATGATAATGCCTGTATAACTCATAGGGCATTTAACTCAGTCCAAGAAAGGAAGAACAGAGACACAGGCCCCCGTGCACGTGTATGTTACAGGAAAGTGTTTATCAGCTGTTTCAATAGAGTTGAGTCCCTTTTATGAAGTGCAGGGAAAAAAAAAAGAGGAGGATTAATGGCCTATTTCATACTGAAAGGAGGCTTTCAAAAGGCATGACAGGGTGAAATTAATGTAAGCTTAGGGATTTGGTATATCTTCTGATTTGCAATGACACCAGAGATTGTCTGAAATTCACAGTGAGTATAAATGAATGCAAGCCCTCTGCATTCAGTGACCTTACTGAATGTAAGGTCCATGGGGCCATTTGGTACCTCTCACGTTTTCAATCTGGTGTAACAGTGCTGCACAACGCATAAAATTCAGCAATGCATTTTGAAACAAAAATCTACACCTCCAGAAAAGGTGTGTTTTCCTGAGTTCTTCTTTAGCCTATAGGGAGATTATGCAGAGAGGAAAAAAAAGAAACATGTCAACTACCTCCATCTGTAATCAAAGAGGGTTGCCATAGTGACAGTGCCTCTTTTTTTGTGTTAGCAGGGGTCAGAGTTCTGTGTATTCCCCAGTTATCTTTTTTTTTTCTGTCTCATAGAGCTATCTCTTTAAACTTTACAGGTGCACAGTTGGCAATTTTAGTCCATTTTTGCTATTTTTGTTTTTCATCTTCTAAAAGAAAACAGCTCAAAGAGCTTCAGTGTTGCCATTGTAAATTCATACATGAACAGTTCAGGACAATGAGTGATAAGTCTTTTAAAATAATGCTGAATGCATGTGTTTTTTTTTCACTTACCTTCATGTAGCTGCAAGTAGTTACAATCCATGATTACCCAATGAAAAAAAGACTGATATGATGACCAAGACAATTTCCTCTGATCCTGTTGTTCTCCTTCAAGCATGTGTCTCAAACAACTGCTGCTTCAAGCTTGTCTTTAAGGGAAAGGAAGATATAAAAGATGCTTCTTTCTCTTGTTGTGGTAGAGTATTTTGCAGGAGGGTCTACACTGCTAACTGCTCACCCAAAAATTCTGCTTGTGTTCAGCACGTTAAGAACGTTGCTCTCAAACTTTGAACCATTTAGTTTCTAAAAATCTGATTGTTGCTAATCCTGGCATTCTACGAAAGAAAATACTGAATTCTTTATTTTATGGCGGTAATTTTATCTGCCCTTTTGAGAATAAGGGTGAATTCACTTTTCCCTTAAGACTGCAAAAATGCATTTCTCTCACATGTTGCTCTCATAGTGTATAAACACACACACAAAATAACAAACAAACAAAAAAACAGGCCAGCATATATCCAAGGATTAGGTAACATAAAGGAATAATACGCAAGTCAGGGTATTGCCAGATCTGCAGATAAAGTGGTACAGAAAAGCACAGGTTAGCAACAGTTTTTGATTTTTGAACAGTGTTTTCAAAACATGTCTTAAAGTCCATTAAGTAAAGCAGTGGTAGTAATGTGTTATTTAACTACATTCTCCACAAACCTTTCTTCTGATTGGATTCTCCCTCAGAGACACAGAGAAGTCACCTAGAAGATACACACTGAAAATGTAAGATGCTTTTAAAGCAAATCTGAGGTTCACTGGGGTAGCCGTATGTCCCGCCTGTGTCTGTCAAGTTAAGTCATAAGAAAATATACCTGGATGCTTTGAGATTGATTTACCAAAATGTTTCCTGTTTATTTTTGTGTGAAACACCTAGCTACATCTGAAGGTCATTCCTGTTTACATGGATCAATAAACTCTGTAACTGAATGTAGCTGATTTTTTTTTTTTAATGTTTCTAGCTGTAAATATTCCTGCTTTTTTTTTTCCTTTGTTAGCTTGATGAATTAAGAGAATTAGGGTTAGCAAACAGCCTAAACTAGTACTCACTGGACTGCACAGAGATCTACCCATTTTGAATGGATCTAAGGTTACTTTCAAAACGAAAAATAGAGTTTTAGCAAAGAAAATCATCTAGCATGGAGTGTAATTTATGGATGAAAAATGAAACTATGACAATTTCACCATGATAAAGAGACTGCATAATAATACGAGAATACTGAAAGATCAAAATCAACATACATGAAGAAATACCTAGAATCTAAGCCCAGGAAATCTGTGAGCATTTACAAGAAGATGGAAGAGATGCAGTGGGTTACATCACAGGGAAATTTTCAAATCCAGTCATAGTGTACATCTCTTGGTCAAGGTGCACCACTTGTTTGATTGAGTATGTTGTAGGAGAAATGGACAATGTTACAGTGGAAAAACAGATGAATGCAGGCATGTCCAACCTACAGCCCATGGGTCACATGTGGCCCACTCCCTGCCTTGCTGAGTAGCCCAGCCTGGTCCCGGATGCAAGTACACACCCATCACTTAGCACCAACTGAACACTGGTACCCTATTATTTCTCTCTGGGCTGAAACAAGGGCACAGAGTGCAGTGCAGTGCCAACTCAAGTTATGGCAAATAACTGTACGCATTTTGATACATTGGCTAAACACAGCCCTGTGAACAGCAAAAAAATATTTAGCCATGTTTTCTGTTTCAGTAAAGGAATTTGAAAACAAGTTTCAAGATTGCAAAAAAATATTAGTTTATTTGATATGTTTCTGACTCAATTTCTAGTCAACATAAGTACATGACCTGCAGATTTTCAAATGGAATGTATAGAGCTTCAATCAGATATTGAACTAAAAAAAATCTGATTGTGTCTCTCTACTGGACTTTTTTAAGCCCTGTCTGAGCAGGGAGAGCATCCCTCATTTCACAGTCATGCTTACTCATGTCATCACTTTTTGGCAGTATAGGCATTTGTGAACAACTGTTTTCAAGAATGAAGCACAGGAAAAATAAAATTTCATCAAAAGTCTGTAATGAACACCTTGAGAGCTCACTGAGAAGTTAAACCACTTTTATTGAACCAGACTTATGTATTAGTTCACAAAAACAAGGTGTAATATCCCAGTAGTTTTATGGTTTTATTGCTCTTGTTATATATATATATATATGCATATATATGTAGATGTAGATACAGATATAGTTTTATGAGGGCTGCTCTGAAAGTAACGTGTAATATTTTATTATGCTGGCCCATTACATTAGAAGCAGATGTTGGAGGTATAGCAGTAGAAGCTGAACCTTCCCACCAGTATCCCATTACATGTTGTTGCTGTGTGACAGATGACAGCAGAGGGGCACTCCAGCAGAATGGCATCTGACATGGAAGTGTGTATGAAGTACAGGGGTGGAACTGAATTCCACTATGTGGAAAAAATGTCACCCACTGACATTCATTGATGCTTGCTGAAGGTTTATGGAGACCAAACAGTGGATTTGAGCAGAGTGAGGCGGTGGGTGGTGCATTTCAGCAGTGACAACAGCAACAGTGGGTCACGTCTGTTGGTGCAGGTTTTACGAGCGTTGTATGCAAGCTTCTCTTCATCGCTGATGAAAATGCAGAGCTAATGACCATGACTTATGCTGAAAAAGAGTACTTTGTAGTTGAGAATTTGCTCTATCATACAATGTTAATATGCTCTTTGCATGTTTATTTTTCATGGAAATAGATAGGAGGCATTACATTCGGAGCGACCTAAGTATATGCAGACCAAGACAATTCCTCTTCATTCTGTGCAGCCCAGGCAAGCCAAAAGGTTGGACAGCCATGGTCTAACAAATACCCTGAACGTAAATGTGAATTCTATTAATTCTAATAAATAATTAAATAAATAAGTAAATGTCCAAACCTACAAGAAAACAAAAGCAAGAGGGAAAGAAATCCTACTGGCAATAAAGTGTAAGAAGCTTAAACTCAGGTCTTACTGAGATTAAACTACTACTTGTTATGAGCTTTTTTTTATTTCAAGCTTAAATAAATAATTCTCTCTGAATATTTTCTGCTGTTATCTTAGAGTGAACACACAAAATTGATTTTGAATCTTCTTCTAAAACGCTTCTATTCCTCTGGTTATGATTTTTTTTTCTCAGGTTTCACATTTCCTGAATGTGAGTAATGCAACTATGCTTGATTTAGCATTCTTTAAAAGATGCAGTGAAACTATGGTTTCTTGTGGTGTCCTTCAGCTATTTTCTGAGGCGAACGCACACTGCAGATGTTTTCTTAAACAAAGGCTTGTGATTTGCTAGTATAGGTTTAACCATATTCTTTGGCTAGTCCATTGGATTTCAGAAAATATCCTATGCTTTGTCTCCAGGTCAAGTAGGAGAAATCCAGACCCATGTAAATTGTTGAAATTATTCAGATGTATGTTGTTTTTCATTCTTTGAAGATAGCTCACTTTGCTTTTCTCTCACATAGCCAGCATTTCTGTCAGGTGATGCTGTGGAGAATTTCACTGTAGTTTTAGATAACATGTTGCCCACTGAGGAATCTTATGAATGCTATGAAAAGGGGATAGTGTTTGCAGAGGTTTCTTTTTGCATATATGCTAGGATGTATGCGTGATTGTTTTAGAGTTTTTCTGGGTAAATTTTCATCAGAAACAGTCACTTCATTTTCACAACAATGTAATTCTTCCCTGTTAGCTGCTGCTGATTTTGTTGTTTGCTCATTTGTTAACCTTCTCAAGGCCTCCATTACTCAATGGGAAGTACTGTTTCTGTGAATTGCTCTGTATTTCTCTCACTATTTCTCTTAATTGTGGAAGCTCCCAAATGCTACTGCATGATGTAATCTGTTTGCCAAGGCTCCTCTCCTGTTCTCACAAAAGTGTGTGAAGATCTGGAATTGAACTGTTTTCTGTGTCTGCTTTTCACCTTAGGTTGTATTTTTATTGCTTTAAGGTCCTGTATTGAAGCTTCTGCAGAAGAACTCTCTTAAAAGTTTTCACCTGAGTTTGTAATCTGATTAGATTTATGTGTGCATGTAGAGAGGAGAGCAAGAGATAAAGATGAAGTTTCTGACATCTGTTGAGAAAGGCAATTCATTCTCACCTGAATGAAACTGATCCCAATAGGATAGGCCAGCGGAGATGCTAGGTTAGCGGCACATAATATTAATGACACTGTTGGTTGTAAAAGTCACTGAACTCTGCAGATGCTTACAGATTAGAATCTGAAACTAAATATGAGCCATTACCTTTATACTGCCCGCAATGCGAATACAAGGCAGGGCTTACATGGCTCATGCTATGGTTTTAGATTGTTACAAGTAAGGCAAAGAGACATCAAGAAAGATTAGCAGCCTTTCTCACCCATCTTTACCCTATCCTCACAGGTTTTCATTATTATGCATCTAACATTAACAAAGGTTAAAATAAATATTACAGTAACATTATTGGATTCAAGTTTCTCTTTTATCAGCAGCAGTTTTTTCTGTTCTTGATTACGAGCTAAATTTAAATTTTTTTCTAAGAGCATTGTGCTATTACTGCCAGAGAACTGCCATTGTATTAATCTCTGTTCCCCAAGAAAGCAGAAAACAGAGGAATAGGTCATTAGCATGTGACTGCTTGTAAGAGGAAATGTGCTGTCCTTTCTAATTAATGTATCTGTATCAGAATAAGAGGATAAGAAATTTTAAAACAACTTAAATAGCTTCATATTCCTAAAGCATGAAAGAATGCCTCAGCTAGACTGTTTTTACTCTTCATATATAAGCAGGGTGTTACGAAGATTTCAAATACTGGTAGCTGCATATCAAACTGAAAGAAACATTGTTTTGTGTACTGCTTTAGAAGCATGAGTTTTTATGTCTCTGTATTAATGTTTAAGTAGACCAACATGAGCCTCCTGTTCTTAAAATATCCTTAGATTTGGCTTGCTTAAAAAAGAGACAGCAAATAACATTATCCGTTTAGCTGATTTTTATGTTGGTTAATAATGAATAAGCTGCGTGACTGGTATGTTTTCAGATTGCTCACTGGATTTATAGATACTGATAAGAGTCTGAAATAATAGCGGTATGAATAGGTGATCAAGCACTGAAGAAAAACTACCTTTCATCACATGCATGTTTTATTACTCTCAAGGTACATGGATCTTACTGTTGATTCTTCACGGGCCATTTTATTTGGCTGTGGAAATTGCTTTTGCACACAAAGGTGAGGACAGGTTTTATATAGAAATACTAGTATCCTAACATTTCAGGTGCATGGCTTTTTTTTTTTTTATTAAGGCAGATGTCCTAAATATAATAACATAAAACACAATTATCAATTGTATAATGTCTGTTTCTTGTCCTGGACAGATGTTTATTTTTATAAAGCTAATGGACATAATGCTCCTATGTTTCCAGCCCTATTAGAAGAAAACAAGCACTGCAGTATCCAATAAGAATTGGATTCCTCATGTCCTACTATTTAGTTTGCTTAAATGCATCCTTTTTCCGAGAGATGCTTTTAGGTAATTCACTTCCCCAGTAAGTCCCATGTGAATTTGGTCTCTGCTCTAAGAAAAGTTTGAAAAAGTTAGGCCATTCAAGAGAAGAAATATCTGGGGAACTCTTCCAGGGAAAAATGTGTAATGCTGGTGTTGGATCATGCTCTTTTTATATGCAGTACTGAAATCATAGCCTCCAGCTAAGCTTCTTTACAGTTATGTTGTTTATATTAATTGTGCTTTATATCCTCTGCAACAATTAGGTTTGACAATTTCATGTATGTCACATATCCATGAGTACAGCAGCACAGTGGCCCACTGTTGTACAATCCTTTTAGATGTAGACTTTAACTACATTTATGAATTGGTTCTTGAATAAGTGTGAATAAGCTATCAGCTCACTAATCTGTGTAGGTGACTTGTTCAAAATCATTGGCCTTCATTAGATGATTAAAATTGATTTTTACTTTTGAAAAATACATTTTGTTTTGTCTCACTCTTCCTTTCAGAACCATTTTTTTCTTCAGAATTTTGGTATGTAAACTTCCATATTTTCTTTTCCATCACTCTTACTCTATTAGACACTTTCAGGAAATAGATTTCTTTACTACCAAAAAAAAATGAAATTCATTAGTATTATCATAATCGTTCATGTTCTGTTGCACTGGTGATTAGATCAATATGTTTACGCATGAAAACTAATAGTGCCACAACTTTTCATACCATAGAAATTACACTTCTGATAATGACTGTACTAGCCCACGCTTTACTGAGTTAAACTATGACTAGGCCGACAGAGATACAAAACCTTAAAAACATCCTCTGCGATACTTGGGAAACTCAGAACAAAGTTGTTTAGGGTATAATCTATGCTATTTTAGTCTTCCGGTGCTCAAATACTATTCTGCAAACTGGATTCAAAAAGCCCTAAAGAGCCAATTTCCTTCCTATTAAACTGAAATGCTTGGAGAAAAGCACCTGAAGCAGTTTAGCAATTTAATTCATGGATGTAAGTTATATTGGTTGCCTATTACTGCATTGTGCTTCAAGATCTCTGTTCTTTCTGATGTTGTTAGAAAGATAGCAACGAAGAGCTATTAGTTTAACTAGGAACAAATTCAGTTTTTACTCAAGCATCCTAAAATACTTCAGAAATGTCAGTATAGGGCTGCTTGGGGGTCCTTGATAAAAATAAACAAGCTTTCAGGACTATAGTCTGCTAGATTGCATTAAGAAGCAATTGCATAGGTCTTATAAGACCAATCAATTTATCTCAGGGTTATTAGCACCAGCTTGGTATCCTCCCTGCTGACCAGATGCCCTGCTAACTTCTGATGGCCTCACATCAATTCCAGCTGTTAGGGTCTAGGTAATCCTTAGCACTGTTGCAGCAACCATAATGTGCTTGAGAATTTGCATAGTAGTTTCCCCTTTTTTGCTGCTGAAACTATCATTTTTCTTACTTTAACTGTTTTGCACACTTTTTTTCAAGTAATTGCATTTGAACCAAATTAGATTCAGATGCGTGTGTAATAATGGAGCACTTCCTCTTCTTTGTCTACTACTTTTCCTCTGTTTCAAATAGGATGCTAGTAGGCTCCTTAAACTCTGTATGTCTGTCTAAGGAAATATCTTGCATAACTATCATTGAATGTTTTTTGGTGGTCTTTTGTTTAACTTTTTTATCAAAGTTTTGGTAATTTGAAGAATGCTTTTAACTTCTTATGGATCATTAAATAGCAATAAGATTTCTTAATTATTATTCTAAGAAAAGGAAAATAGATTAGGAAAAACAGAGTGGCTTAAAACTAGTGGGAGTACATTTTCAGTAGGAAAAAGAAACCATGGAACAGAATACTCAGGAGCACTTTGGATTGTGGCCTCAAATTATCTACGAAGGGTAAGAAATGCAAACATAGCATCTACAGTTCAGTTTAGTATTTGATGACTTGAATAAAGATTACCAGTTTATTTATTTTTGAACTTGGCTTTTACATTTTCATAAATTGATTTCACAAATGCTTGCATATTTATTTTCATTAAAACTGTCTAGTGTTTGGAATTCTTTCATAGGGCATGTCAGCAATTTTCTTTTCCATAGGTATTTGAAGAAGTGGAGAAACTATGTCCTTGAGCTCAAGTTGGTTCTAAGGATTTCTCTCTTGAAATCTGCACTAGCATAATTGCTGATTTCAACTTTAGTGTTCTCCAAGGATGGGAGCATGAAGGCTGGAAGTAGTTCTGGGAGAATTAGGAGCTTTATGCGTGTTTCAGAGGGGAAGCTTTGGCTGTGTAATGATTGGAACTTTTAAGAGTGCTGCTGTTGGCTACAGAACTTAGCTATTGTTTTGAAATTATTTCTTTTGCTTTTGATGGAGATCCGCTTTTCTTAATAAGTAGAAATTTGTTTATTGGCATGCTGTTCTTTCCCCAACACTCTGTTTTGCCCCTCATGTTGCGCTATCACGTACATGTTGGCCTTGGATCGCTTTAATTTTCTTGCTGTAGGAGTAACAAGATAATGTTCTCTTCAGGTAGCTTTCAGAGTACTGTTGTTTTACCCTCAGTTTGGGCTCTGGTCATCCCTTCCCTCTCATTATGGGCAGGACATGATTAAATGATTCCGTTTAGATTGAGCATAGAGATATTATTGCTTGTTTTTTTTTACTTCAAAGGAAGTTCTGCATCTGGATCTGTGGGAAAAAGTAATCTGAACTAGCATAGGATAAGCATGCTGTTAAAGTGAATATTTTTTAACACCGAAAATGTTGAATTTCTGTGTAATACACCTGATTAATATTTTGGAGAAATACAATCTCCAAATACATTCACCATATTAATTGAATGATGGTTCCTTTTCTGAGCGATGCTAGCAGAATAAACCCAGAACTTGCTCTTCCTATGAGAAATAAGAAAACATTTTTAATTATTACTATTCTTTTTTAAACTTAACTTAGAAAAACCAGGAAGTCAAATACCTGTAATGTCAGGAGATGTTTTGAAGTTATCGGTGAGCAAGGTATACTTTAAGTCATTTGACATTAGTATGAGATCTTCTTTAGAATTTATATATTTCTAATTTTAATATTATTAAAAAAATAACTGCACTTGGAGAAGAGTCTGTCCTATAGCAGGTGATATTTCCTGGATTTCACTGAAATGCTGCAGTGAAGATGTAGGAGTGGAGCTGAATAAACTAGTTGGAATGGAAATTCTAAGGAACAGTCACATTTTTGTTTGGGATTTGAGTACTAATACTGAGAGCACAGAAGCTTTGTTGGTTTGGGTTGCTTTTTGAAACCATGATATCCATAACAGAAGAGGCAAAATTACTCAAGTACTTGTGCTAAATTATCCACAACATAAAGTACACAGTCTGAGAATTTTATAGTACTTAAGCTGAAAGTAAGCAAAAAGCAGTAGCTAACACTTGTTTTTTTTTTGTTGTTGTTGCTGTTATTTTGACTTCTTTTCCTCTGCCCTTGATTCTTATTTCCTTTTTAAACACAAAGAGGCTTCAAGCATTGCATTTGAGCAAAATTTGCTGCAACTGACTTTCACTCATTTTGGACAAGAGCACCATAGTGTAATCTGTTGAGCAAGGAATTTGCCTTTATACTTCTAACAGAAATGGTATCATAGGAAAACACTTGAAACTAAGGTTTTCCCTTCTAGTTGCACACTAAGATATGGACATTACATCATTTAACATAAACTCACTTTCTTAAAGCAGTTCTCTTAACAATTGTTTTTCTTGTGACAACAGTCTGTCTTTGAATAACGTGTTTTAGTGAGACCATGGTACTTCTGTCACAACATTAAACTGATGGAACTGTTTTTATATTAGAAAATGCTGAAGTTGAGTAGTGAACACAAACATATATCTGTAAGTTGTTAAGCAATCTATATCTTTCTGTGATTCAAAAAATAAAGTACTTTAAGTGGCAGGAGGCTAGAGAAGTGGATTTGGTTTGTTTTTCCAAACAAATAATTGTAACGATGTCAGTGCTATTAGGAATACTGTTAAAGAAACTTTTTCTTCAATGAAAAAAAGAGTTGATTATTTTGTAGTTCCTGAAAGTTTTCTTGAATGGTTATAACTGATCCATTGGTTTCTGTCAGGGAACTTTTCTAAAAACAAAACCAGACACCCTCTTTTCCCAAAACAGTCACAGGTTCAGTCTTTTGTCCAGTAGCAGGCTTGTGTTCCGCCAATGCATTCTCAAAATGTGTGGCAAGCAGTGTCTCCTGTGAATGGAGGCACACAAAATGATGAATGAGAAATGAACTGGAAATAGGGGGTTTGAATGAAATTACGTTTTGAGGTGATGCTCTACAAAGGTTTTTGTGTGAGAGCAGGTGCAGGTAGACATAAAGGTGCAATACGTATAATGTTTTAAAAGTAAAACTCACTGGCTTTAATGATCCCTTGTCAGCTTTGCTGATCAGTGCATGGAAATGCAGAAAGACTCATTGAACCACTTACCCATCAGGAAAGTGGATGAGTTACAAAGAATGTGGCTTTCATTTTCATGGCTGAGTTTCCTAGGCATGTGTCACATCTTGCCCGTAAGGGGAGGGAAAGGTGGGACCAGGTTTCATGAATACCCCTGGTTAGATTAAGGTAAAACAATATGCAGAGGTTCACACACAATCATCAGTTTTAATGAGAAACTATATATACAATTATCCCAAAAAAAGCTGTCACTCTCTAATGCTTAGAATCTATCTTAAACTGTGTGGCTAAACTGCGTGGCCTTATGGAACTGAAATAAGCCTCTCAAACACTTAACAACTTTGAGAGATACAGCTTTTAAGAATCTGAAGTATTTCTTGCAATTACTTAATTTTATGAGAGAATAAGAATGAAAAGTGCAAATTAAGGAAAATGGAGAAAAAACTACAGTCAGAAAATGAACAGGAAAAGGATTGATCACCAGTCTGTTCCAAAGGTCAAGTGGTTCCAGTGTTGGCCTACAGTGCTGGAGAAGGGATGAGGAGGTCCTAGTCTCAAATCAGAAAACAGCAACAATGACCACCAAGAGGACAACCTCCTGGGTCCCTTCTTAGGCATGCTTTTATGCCTCAGGTTTTGCAGGTGCACTGCACCATCCCAAGGTTGCAAAAACAGATTTGTCAAAAGTAAGTTTGTAGCCAAAACTTTCTTGTGGGAAGGGTAAGTCAGTTTTTCAGCAAAGTGGGAGTTATCCTGTTAGAAGAAACGATTATCATACTTGCTGATATCAGCCTTCAACTGGTTGTCATGGTGGTGGCTTTGCACTGCAAGTGCTTGAGACGTACCAAGCACACCCCAGACAGTCAAAAGTGTTTTTTTGGTTTTTTTTTGTTGTTTTTTTTTTTTTTTTTACAGCATGTATAAAAGAAGGCAGTAGGTTTCTTAGACTTCCATAGAACTTATGTCATTTGGGGAGTGGCAGAAGGGAAGAAAAAAGGAAAGATTTGTATTATGCACATCTTGTTTTTCTTTCATGAAGCATGCCTTTCCCATCCCATGCCCAATTAATATTTTCTGGTGCCCTTTTGTGGCACTCTTTATAGTATAAAAGTCATTTATGCGGCCAGTTCTTCAGATTACATAATGAAGTTTGAATGATAGAACAGTGGAATGAAAACTCTCTGTAAAAACAAAGAAAAACCTTGGCCAACAATCACGAATAGCAAAGATGTCAAAAGGACAGCAGTAGTTTAAGGATTTAATCTAGTGACTAAACTGTCCAGCAATTTCTACTGAAGGGTAGAAAGGAAGAAACAATTAGTCTTAGCCAGGAATCAGATTAAGGTATTTTTTTGACTAATAGTAACTTCTATTTCAAACAGTGGGAAACAAGTATGTTTGGGCCAGTCACATTTTTGTGAAGTAGTTTTTTAGCCCCTGGAAGCTAAGAATTTTCAGTACATTATTTGCATACTGAATTTCTTTTATTCATATTTGTGGCAAGTTCAAGCCACTATGTAATGTTAGTGTAATTAGTTTGTAACGTTCATGACTCACTCTGGGATCATTCACAAGGAAAGTGCTCTATAAACATTAAAGTTCACCTGTGACTAGAGTAATTTATCTTATGCTGCCTGAGAACTTCCCTGCAGTGTAGGAAATGGGAATTGGATCCCATTTAGCTCTTGCTTATCCACC